>QKWP01000222.1:277663-325621 GCA_003550325.1 Gigaspora rosea
ACATACAAAGACAATAAGATCATAATTGGACAAATAAGGAAAACCTTTAAACAGACCAATACAGTCTCTATCACATACTGGCAACACGACATAGATTTGTCCCAATTCAACCAATACCCCCTCCCCCCAGTTCAATGCTCTCCCTGCACCGGTTGTCACCTTAACTCAAACCGCATTACAAGTTGCTGCACTCTAGAAGTTTTAGCAATTCTTTCTACCCAATTCTTGGGCAGGAAAACTACTAACAAACAACTCAAATTCAATGCTAACTACATTGACCTTATCTATTCAGTAGCAATCAAGCACCCTCTCGCCACCCCACCACTACCTATGATACACATTACTGATTCACTAGTGCCAACTCTCTTCCATGACAATGAGGCTTCACAAAATCTCCTCAGAATTGCACATAACAACTCTGCTGCCCAGCACTTTACTTTCTATACAGATGGTTCTGTGGTAGAAATTAGCACCAACCAATGCTCTATGGGCATCAGCTGGGCACAAATCCACAACGATCAAATCACCCACCAGTTTGCAGCACAAGCACATAGCTGGCCTTCATCGTATAAAGCCAAGCTCTTGGCTATCCTTTCAGCTATATCTACTGTACCACGCAACTCTACAGTTGATATCTTACAGACTCCCAGTTCGTAATCTCCAAATACTGTACAATAAGCTCCTAACCACCTCCAGACATTCCTCCAAATACTTCAAGTTTAACTCTTGGCCAGCCTGGCACACCCTTCTTAATGCTATACAGGCATTCAACATCCAGCTCAGCTTCCACAAAGTCCAAGCACACACAGATAATAGCTATAACAATCTAGCAGATCGCTTAGCTAGAAACCATACACTTCAACACAAACTACTCTTCAACCATGCAAACTTACACAACCCATACCTCTTCTTGCAGTGGGAAGGACACTCCATCGAAAGCCCAACAAGGCGTTTTATTAGAAATATCTGCAAAGCACACATAATTGCTATGTGGTCATCACAAAAACGTTGCACAGAATGGACACATTTCTCCCACTATATAGACTAAATGCCACCTGGTTATACTTTAACAACAACCAAAAAAGCTCCAACCATTTTACTAATCCTAAACTTAACCATCAGAAATCATTCAAAATCAAACTCTTTCTCAACAACCTCCCAACATACTCACACTTTCATACAATATATCCAGAAAAATTCACGTTACCCAACTGTTTCTATTGCAACCTCCCTGACTCACCTCTACACTAGCTTAGCTGCCAAAACTCCTCTCTTCTTTACAAAATCATTTACTCAGTTATACATGAGGTTACTAAGAGCTTAGAACTCCCGCCCACCCAACTAGACAAATTAGTACAACTGATCCTTACTCATCCAGCATTCAACCCTAACTCATCCTTTTTATACCCGTACTCGCTAAACTCCACGCTCAAAGGTCTTATCCCAAGACCCCTAATCGAAGAAATACAGCCCTTTGATCTATCTTACAAACAAGCATCCCAAGTCATCATCAAAATCCTCCTAAAACTATCAGAAGAGATATATGAACAGATATGGAAGCCATACTATACCTCCCTTGCCCAATGGAAAAGAATAAACAAAATCCCTTCTAAATACAAACGCACCCCAATACAACAACAACATCTATCTCACAAAAAGTCACACCAGCACAGAACCTATACATTCAGCTGCCTTTGCGGCCTCCCCGACCAATTACACTCTGACTCTAACAACTGCCCACCGATAGGCCAAGCCCTTCGAAAAGTTAGCATTTGGTCCATAATGGGATCAAATACAGTACACCTACAAATAGTATTTTAACCATCCAAATCTAGGTAAGTCTTGACCACTCTAGTAGGTTTAGGTAGCAGATAAATTAGTCTGAGCTTCTATTTTTGCATGTAATTTTTATGTATTTGTTCTTGTACAATTTAAGTTTTTATACATTATATGTAATTACTTATATAAATTACCCAATAAAAGATATAAGCAAGGCCTCACCTTAAAAAAAAATAAAAATAAAAATAAAAATCATCAATAATTATATTGTATTTATCATTTATATATATTTTTTATAATTAGTTAAAGGTTTATTGTGATATCGGACTTAAATATCCAACATTTTTAAAATGCTTTGGTATATCAAAAGACAAGGCTTCTAAAGATTATATTCTAGTCATAAAATATGCTCCACATGGATATTTGTACAAAAATCTACGTAGTATGGCACTAATGGATTGGAAGGATTAAATCTACTACAATGTATTGCATCAGATCTTCAAATAATTCATTTTCATGACCTTATAAGAGTGTATATTGCAGATTTAGGACTTTCAATAATATTGAATGTAATAAAAATAAAGAAAACTGAAAGAATAGGCAATTCTATCTTCTCTTGAACAGCAACAGTAGATTATTACCATAATGGTATTTATTTAGGAAATAGTAAAGTTTTTCATCTATGACATCCTACAACTGTTTCAAAAATGGATGCTCAAATTGGTTCATAGGAGGACTTTTTTTAACGAAGATGCTATATTAAGGAAAAGCTTAAAACAAAACCAAATTTACATATCCACCGATTTGATTTTTAGGGGTCTTTTTTGATAAACTGTTATACAAACTTTTGCCATTTAGTGACATGAAGAATAACAAACAAAACATTTATTAAAAATGTTTTTTTAGCCTCTATATGAGATAAATAAGCAATAAATACTAAAAAAACCCAGCTATTATAAGCTATAACAAAAGTACTATCACTAGTTGTTGAAGTGTTCAGGTATTTTTAGGCAGTGAACGATCAGTTTGCCATTGTTTGATTGGTTGTATAATGGGTAAGAGTGAATTCAGAGGCGATTTTTGAGAAAAACAGCCTTTTTAACTTACTTTCAGCCAATAATTAAACAGGTAGATATTGCAATATTCTATGTAAGTTTAAGGATAGGGTGTACAAATTTCTAATTTCATATAAAATCAATTGTAGATCAACTTTGTGTAACCAATTTATATGATATCATATGATTTACATATTAATTTCATATGATCTGACCAATTAATTCTTTGTACAACCTACAAAAATCATATAGCATCCTACAAAAATTTAATTATATGTAAAGTTAATTTTTTTTAAAGCAATAGATATTGCGCAACTTCATTATTATAAACAAACTATTTAAAACTACCTATTATATAAATTTTATACAAATTGATCAAGATCTTAAAAAAATTTATCAGAAGCATTTTTTTATTTACTATATAAAATTCTAAAATACTACGTAGATCATATGAAAAATGATCTACATTCACTCTACCCTTAAAAAACCGCTTTTGTAAAAAACTTTCTCTATAATAAATTTTAACGACAAATAATTTTCAACTATGATTGGCTAATTTTGGGACCAAACCAAATCAGTTGATATAAGGACCTAAGACTGTTAATGTCGTGGTTCAACTTTAAAAAAGAAATTTGGTTTTATATGTAAAGTAGGCTTTATTATACTTTTTCTTTATAAATTTATTTAATTTTAAGTCCTTGCGTGTTTCTATCATGAGGGGTTAAAAATATATAAAAAAATAAGCATTAAGTTCTATAAAAACTATTTTAAATCTTCGGTAAATCCTTGGCCTCTTATTTTGATTCACTCTTCTCGGCTTTTTGGACTATTTCTTGTCTTCTCCTTTAAGAAAAGAACCAAAAGAAAAGTTCCTGTGCAAGGGTAGGTACGTGTTATGAGCGCATAATAAAGCGTGCATGTTGGAATGGTTGGATTTGAAATTTTATCTATAGATAGATAGCCAGCCTCCTTATTGTATAGCTAATATTGCTTTAAATCGAAATCAGATAAAATTTGTAGAATTTTACCTTATATTGCTTCTGAAGTTTGAAACAATAAACAATATACTAAAGCATCAGATATTTATTCACTTGGTATAGTTATGTGGGAATTTTATGCGGTAAACCCATTTTTTTGAGCCAAAATCCAAATCTAAAGACCAATTTCAAATACAAGTATGCAATAGTTTACGTCCACATATTCATAAAAATACTGCAAAGTGTTATGCGAATTTAATAAAGAAATGTTGGAGTAAAGAACTAAAAGAACGACCAACTGCAACTGAAATTTGTGATATTTTTGCAGAATGGCTGAATAGTAAAAGTATTTTATCTGAATTGTTTAAATCTAATAAAAAATTACAAAATATAAAAATGGGGATATGCACGTATATAATGACTATTATTATACAAGTTGTTTTATTTTATCCAATAATAATTATAAAGGTATTTATCATTTTGGTTTTTTTTTTAATAAATTATATTTTCTTATATTATTGCTTTGTTTAATAATTTTTTTATAGATAGTTAATTTTATGAACTTGAAGTACCAGATATTATCGATGAATAAGAGTAACCCTTCCGATTTTAGAACAATATGGCTGAATATATTTTACTTTACTACCAGTAATTATATCTTTATCCATTATAAATATGCAATATTTATATGAAGACATAAGATATACACTTAGTATAACGCTATATTTATATTACAGATATAAAATATACACTTAGTATAATGCTATATTTAAAATGATAAAAATAAACCCACATTAAATTCTTTTAAGAAAATTATATCATTGTCAAAAATTTATAGTAGACTTTGTATTATCATCGTTGACCAATTGCATAAAAGATATCTAGAACATAATCAGTCATAAACTATGACCAATCTAACAATACCAATCTAACAATTTGACCAATTAAGCATATTGACCAATCAAAATCCATGATCGATTATAATCGATCAAATGATTTTGACCAATTAAACGATTAAATGATTATGATCGATCCAACGATTTTGACCGATCAAACGATTTTAATCGATCAAAGCACATAATTGATCATAGATCGATTTATCTTGCACATGTTCGATCAATGACCAATCACAAAAAATTTGACCGATTCCAACCTCTACCTTGATTTATATCTTGAATATATTGTATATATTATATGAGGGTATTATATAAAGGGTATTTTAGGCTATAAGAAAAAAAATTGTTATTATTAAATTAATCCTTGGTTTGTACCTAGATATTTTACAAAACACTACAATAAATAATCTTGAATCATACCTAGTACAAATCAAAGGGATACATACATAATAGTTTATAGTATACAGTATATTAAATAATATTTTAGTTTAGTGTCTTTTTGTTGTCAATTAATAAAATAAAAGTATACTATATATATAATATACTATTAGCATATATTTATCTTTGTTTATTATAACTATTTGATGATATTTGGAGTTATAAAAAAAATTATTTTTATTAATATCTGTTATGATATCTCAAATTATATATACAAATTTACAAAACTTAACTATAACCCCAACTAAAAAAAAATTTTTAAATGACTTGTATCTCAAACTAAGGTTCTCCAAATTTTTACTATTATATCTAGCCAACTAATCCAAATATTCATCATGATTGATCTTCAATTCACATTTTTGCAAGTCTCTAATATAAGTTAATAGCTACTGGTAGGAATCTACCACTGATATCTACTATTTAATAACAGTAGATGCCATTAGATAAATTATATACAAGGTAGATACTAATAAAATAATAGAATAAAATTTTAAAATTATATAATGCATTATAAATATCAAAAAGTATATAATTTGTCAAATAAATTTTATTTATCATATGACTAGTAGATTTACCAGTAGTGGTAGCTACTGGTAGCTACTACCTACTAGTAGATACCAGTAGAAATATGCCAAATTGGTAGAATTTACATCACTACTTATATTCCAATATCTTCCTCGATCCATATCTATTAACTAAAAATTTGTATTGTATAGATAAGCAGATTAGTATAGTACAGGCTGATTTAAAAAACTATACTAATTAACTATAATTCCTAACTCTAATGCTAATACATATAACACTAGATTAGTATAGTATATATTTTAAATGGCCTATATGGATTTGCTTACCTATACCATACTGATATATGTAATTTAACATCATGGCTGCATTACTACTTTAATGGCTTTTTAGGATCCCGAAATATACATAGATAGGTAAGATGACTTTTAAATTTTTTATTAATTGCTGTACGCATGACTTTTTTATAATATCAGTACGCAAACTTTATTCCTTACAATAAAAAAATTAAAAAAATACGCAAATAAAATTCTAACCTTATTAATTATAGTATAAAATTTTATATAAGCTATAGCGATATAGTAGTAGCATGTTATTTTTTAAAAAAAAATTCTCACATATATATAAACTTGCATATTAAAATTCAAACAGGTTTTGTATATACGTACTAAGGCTCTTTGTACATGCTAGCACTTGCAGAGCCTAGTATGCATGTACATATGCTATATACCGTACCCCCTTGTTTTAATCCAAAAATGTAAAAACGCCTTTATACCCCTTTGTCACACCAAAAGATAAAATTTTTAGTTCTGAAAATAAGCTACCCCACGATCGATGATCGTTGCTACATAGTAAAGTCTAAATTTTACTAAGCAAATCGATTAAAGTCGAATAAGTAAACTTATTCAGCAGATCAAAATACATATATCCTGAAATTTTCATATAAATCGGATAATTTTTATTATTTGACTTTTAATTTTTACGTTCAACGGAAAAATTTTTTTTTAAAAAAACATATACGTTGAGCGTAAAAATTAAAAGTCAAATAATAAAAAGTTATCCGATTTATATGAAAATTTCAGGGTATACGTATTTTGATCTTTTGAATAAGGTTACTTATACGACTTTAATCAATTTGCTTAGTAAAATTTAGACTTTACTATGTAGCGATTATAATTGATTAACTAAAAATCATTTTATAAGTTACACCTAATTTTTTGTGTTCAAAATCGGCCAAAAAAGGAGGCTTATTTTTCGGGAACATACAGTAATACAATATATTTATTTATTGTTATAAATTTATTTTTAGAGATTTGTTTATTTATTTATTTATTTATTTTTGTTTTTTTGAAAAATCGATTCTTATTTCAAAATACCGCACATACATGTACTTAATTTTATTATTGTTTTGGTTTAAAAAATGAGGTAGTAAGATCAAAACAAATGAGTAGCTTATTTTTAGACAAATTTATGCCTAAAAATACGCAAATTAAACTTTTACATGTAGAATTTTGATATACAAATACGCATTTAATAATCTAACCTTTTTAATAATTTTTTAAAATAATACGCATATTTAAATCTTACTTTATTTAATTTGTCTATGATGGTGACGCATTCTCTGACCTGACCTATCTATGTATATTTCAGGGTCCTGGCTTTGTCATACTTTTTCTAATTATTGGTTAAACGATTAACTGTTAAATGAAATGAAATTTATAATGACAATGTATTAATCTATATCAATATTAAATAAATAATCTAATATATTTTTCTTAAAAATTCTTTTGTATGATGGCAGATTTGATTATATATTACCTTGATAACTATTCTTTTACCACATTTTAAAGAGAATCTATTCATTACATCTTTGTAGCTTAAGTTGAAATTCTTTAATACAATTATCAATTCTACTTGTTTACCATTGTGTTATTTTCCTAAAGTCAAACACCTAACACCAAGCTTTAGAAATATTATATCTGCAGCAATTTACATAATTTTGTTCTTTAAACCAAATTCATTATATATTCGTTTGTGGTTGTGTCTTGAGCAGAGTGATGATTTTCTGTGATGATATTTATTTATTTTTAAAAATAAATAAATATTACCGCAAAAAATTATTGTTCTTGGTCTTGAATTGATCCATAGATACTTTTATTCTCTAATTGTTTAACTGACCAAATGTAAATATATATATAATAAATAATATAATCTTACTTTACCATATCTAAAAAATTTTGTAAACTAATTAATGTTTAAGCCCAACTGTGTATGATGGTATACAGTACGTGACTGTATATAATATGCATGTTAATAGCCAATCATATACTATCTAACTAGATTGCTAAAAATCCATCAATGTTCTTTTGAATACAGTTCTATTAAAAGGATTTTATTTGATTACATTCTCATATTCTTGATTTTAGTTAAAATTATTTAATTCAATTATCAACAACTTTATTGCTGCTTGTTTGTCCTTGTGCTATTTTTGAGGTCTTATATAGAGCTTAGAACTCTATTCTTAACTGTATATAATCTAAAATTTATTAAACATTATAAATTAAAAAACTAATACCATATACTGCAATATCAATTATTTATTAAATGTTTTCTTGTAACTTTAAAGCTTCACTTATGTAATACGTAATTAACATATTCCATTATCGAATTTTTAGAAGTATTAGAAATTTGCTCACATTCTTATATTCTGTATAGAGATACGGTAATACTATAATTAGTTACAACCTTAGCTAATTACAGCTTAAGCTATAACAGTCTTTACCGCATCTCTAAATCTGTGCTTTAGTACTACTGCACTAGCCATATCAGCAGATCGGCATAATTGGGCCTTTTTTCAATAAACTGTTACATGAAAATTTGCTCCTAAGTGACGTTGAAAAACTAACAAATGAAGCACTTGTTACAACTAACAAAAGGGCTTCTTCGACGTCTAGACAAATTAAAAAAACCAAAAAATCCAATAAAAGAGCTATGCTAAGCTGTAGAAAGAAGTACTTTTACCATTTGTTGAAATACTCGGGTGTTTTAGGATGGGTTGGGCATTGTAAGATGGGTTGGTAACTATCAAGGGTAAATTCGGATGCTAATTTTCAAAAAAATGGCCTTTTTAATCTACTTTTGGCTTATAATTAAATACATGAATTCATAATGTTCTACTTACTTAATTATAAATGCAAAGCTGGTTAAAAGGGCCTTTTTGTGTAAATTCGCTCTATAATAAATTTTCGAGCAAAATTTTTTTGATAATCCTCAATCATGATTGGTCGATTTATCCAACTATGCCGATCCGCTGATATGCTACAAGGCGATATTCCTAATTATCAATTCTTATATCTGATTGGCTATTATGTACATCGTACTAGCTTTTAATCCTGTCTTATAAAAAATTTTTTTTTAAAAGTGTAAGTTTTCAAGCAAGTAGTATAGAATGTCTAGTTTTTTAATCCCATTTAATTCCTCGTGACAAATCTGCTTTGCTAAAGTAAATGAGACATCAAAAACTAGTTTTTTTTTTAGCTATAGTAATATGAAATGTAAAGCTACATCGTCGTCTCATTTCAATGCAAAATTACTGTAAAAGCCCGTCATATCCCTTAGATTGTAGTAGAACACAGGCAAATTTGCCTGCGTTTTTGCACTTTTTTAGCTCTGATTTACTTTTTTAAAATACTAAAATAATTAAATAAAACTTTGTACAATTATATTTGAAAATAAGGATTACTTTTTTGCAAAATTAGTTTTTATATTATAAGAAAATAAATTATAGTTACATATAAGCTGAAAATAGATAATTTTAAGAAAAAATTTTTTTAAAAAATTTTATTACAATTTTTCTGCGATCTTATTTAGTTTTAGTTTTAGAACTATAGTTCTTAAGACAATATTGTAGTTTATATAAAGGATGACAACTTTCATTGTTGCAACTTTAATGATTTACTTGTAAAAATTAAGACTTGTATTAGAAGTAAAGATTTTTTTTATAGACGGGAACATATAAAATTTGAAAAAATCTAAAGAAAAATTTTAATAGTAAAAATGCCAATACAAGAACTTTAAACATTTATTATATTAAAGTTTTCTAATGATTTTAAAAAAATTTTATAACAAAGTTACTAAAACAAAACTTAAAGAATATTTTTTACTTAGAAAAGATATGGCTAAAATCAATATTTAAAATTTTATTAAAAATTTTAAAATACGCAGGCAAATTTGCCTGTGTTACAATCTAAGGGATAAGACAAATAAGTATACAACGTTATGCTGAACTTTTTAATTCAATACTTTAATTAGTTTTGAGGTAACATATAGCTTATTAAAACATATTGAGATCTTTACCTATAGGTTTATATAAGAGAGTTTATGCAAGCGCTAATATTTGTGGTTTTGGGATTATCATATCAGAGATAATTTGAAACAGCCTACTGTTCCTACTTAAAATACCTATTGAAAAAAAATTTATGTTAAATGTCAGATTATATAAGCCAAATACTGTTCACTTGATGGAGTAAAAAAAACAAATCAATTTATATATTGTTTTTGATAATTCTTAATGCAAGTTATTTTCAATTTTTTTTTTGAATTTATGTTACATATTAATTTTACAATCGAATTAGGTACTAATAATTGGACTACACTATAGATTTATTTGATAGTAGTAGATGGTCTTTAGAACCCAATTAGGAACGGTACATAGATCGTTTTTTTTACCTTTAGGAACAGGCTATTCTGGGCTTCCTGTTTGAAGTATCAGAGTTTTTTATATTCTTTTTTCATTTTAAAAGAGAATTATTTTTAACCTCTATAAATAAGGTAAAGTTTTGTCTCATTCGTTTCCTTTAAGAGGCTTAGGTGAGGTTTTTTCCTCTTCCCATTCCTTTGAGAATGAATCTAAATTTTGCTTGAATTTGTTAACTATTTTCTTAATCCCATCTACAATTCCTTTAGGTCCATAGTATTTTTGATCATAATAATTTATTAAATAAAAAAATTTTTTATTAAACAAGTTTTTAGAAATTGCATAAAAGTCACCTGGGTAGCCCATATATTTATTAGTTAGATCATTAACTTTTACTGCTCAGGTGACTCCAACTGATTCTCAACAACAAAAATATGTAAATTTGAGTATGGCATATAAATTAAATAAATACCTATCAATATGAATAGAATTGAATATGCTTACTTTAAATAAATATTATAAATAACAAAGAATAAAAAATAAAAACAAATAAATTTGAGTAATAGCCTGCTAGCAAGATAACAAGAGTATAAAAACTGTGGCTTAACATATTTGATATATTTTAGCATACGTATTATATAGTATATATTACTGTTACAAATTTTTATCAAATTTTTGTGTTTTACATTTCGTATAACACAAAATTATCGTGATTTGGAATATTCTGATCTGCATGTTTATACTATAAATAGAGCGATTTGTATTGTCCTAATTTGGACTGATATAATGATCTACATTGCATATTTGTTTACTTGTTTACATTTTTTAACCAATTAAAACAAATGTCCGCCATGCTCCTTTCACCAAAAAAAAAATAAAAACAATTATATGTGCACATGTTAGTTGACTTTGTTATCATTGTATTGTTAACTTGCATTCTGGCATGTATGCATAAGTGTAACAATATATTTATATACTAGCAGAACAAATTTTGTATTTACTCTGAGGTTATGTCGACGCTATTTCGATCAGATAATCATGTAACCACATCTGGCTTTAGCCATCTTTCTAAACAAAATTTTGTATAGAAATTCATCAAACATTGCATTTTTATATAATAAAATTTTAAATATTGGCCTATTTTATATGCCTATTTGGCTGATATTATACAAACTTAGATTTGAGTTGTATTAAAGTTCTTCGGGGTCCTACTCTAGTTGCTCAAATCAAGTCTATCTATGCTTCAATCAAAACCTTACCATAGTTAGAGTAGTTTAGTTAATTTTAGTTAGTCTTGCTAGTGTATAGTTGCGATACTTATATAGAGAGTTTATTTAGCCACTTACAACCTATATACATAATAAGATTTGTGATATGTATCAAAAGTATGTCAGGTAGTGTGCAAATTTATAGCAAAAAAAGATTTTTAATTAATTAAAATTAAATTAGTAAAAACTTCCTGTTAAAGTCAAATTCATTTGTTTATATACATATATAACACATTAATATGCTATCTAGCTCTTACCGTGCTTTCTAATACTAATAAGCCCAATATGTTAATGTATTTTACTTATTTGCATACATAATACAAACCAAAAAAGGATCTTTGCTTTGTAAATAAACTAAGTGTATAAGATAAAAATTTTAGATTAGGTCTAAGATTAGAGACTATAGAGTTAGAATAATGCTTACAATATATATGGGCTAGGTGCTGGGAAAAGGGCCGAAAATGACAAAAAAAAAAGATCTTCAGAAAATCAATTTTTATATTATAAATTACATAATAAATTATAAGAAAATGCAAACTTTAAAGAGCTATACTGCAAAGTTTTATTAATACAACTACTTTTGTACCTTAAGTGAAAAATAATCCTAATTTTATTCTAAATTGATTTATGTGAAAAAACCTCCTTTGAAAATTTTCATTTTCAGCCCTTTTTTTAGCACCTAGCCCATATAATTTTATTTCAATCATTTGAACCAAGATCGATTTAAATATTAGTTTTCACATTTTTCTTTTTTGCGTGTGTTTGGATTCTTTGTCAGGCTGATCTGAAATAGTCAAATTTTGCACTTTTTAATTGGCTATTTTTTCTCCAGGAGTTTGCATTATCTGTGAAATAAGTAGATGACATATTGACATACTATCTAGAAGTTTATAATTCTTACCCCTTAACACTAGGGTATGTAGTTAACTAAATAAATCCAAATTTTATATAGTATTATATAAAAATTAATTAGTAAAGATTTTTTTGAAATAGTGATCAAAATAGTGATTAGGATTAGGGCCATGTTATTAATTACCTGATTATTTTTTATCAGAGGCCTACTTCTCCCTCTTTCTTAATATATATATAGTCAGGTTCTTATATATAATTTCAGCTTTTTTGATACCGTCCCCTTTAAAAAATCACCTGATTTTTGTTACTTCCCTTATTTATCACTTTTTTTAAATTCTTGTATTGAATTTTTATCTGCAACAAAAACATCTCTTTTTTGAATAGTTTACAATATAAAACAGAATTTTTGTAAAGATTCAACTTGAAATCTAAATATTAATATCAAAAATTTTTTAATATAACATTGTCATAAATATATTTAAGAATAGATTTATACTAAAATAATTAAAAAAATAAATTGATTTGCTCTAGACATCCAAAATATCCAAGTCATTCTTTACTATTAAAATATATATTAAAAGCAATAAATAATTCCAATCACTATTCTGATTACTCTTCTGATCAATAAATTCAAAAAAAATCTTCAATATTTAATTTTTATATAGTACTACAGTTAAACCTCTATAAATACAACTCATAGAAACAAGCCTACAATGTGCATTTAGGAGGTTTGCATTTAGAGAGGGCCAATTAAATTGCAGCTTTAAAAATTAAACCATCAAGTTTGTATAAACTGTATAACCTATTTTAAATATTAAAATTTGATTGGCTATGTGCATTTAGAAAGGTAATATAATATAAAATGTTATTTAATAAAACATCTTTTACTAGAGCTCTACAATTTGATTTGATCTTCAAATATTTGAATCAAATATTTGATCAAATTCAAATTCAAATTTGACTATATTTGATTTAAATATGGCCAAATTTGATTTGATTTAACAAATATTTGATTTGATTTGAAAATTACTATTAAAAATTCAAATTTAAATCAAATTCAAATTCAAATATTTGAATCAAATCAAATTCAAATCAGGGTCAATTTGATTTATCAAATTTAAATTGATCCAATATTTGATTTGATTTGAATTTGAGGAACTCTATCTTTTACAAAATATAGAAGGTGCATTTAGTACTAATAACATCTTACAGAAAAGAAAAAATATACATTTAGGAAGGTATTTTATTTATGAAGATTGCATTTATAGAGGGTCTGACTTTATATATAGGTTTGATTTACTTAGTTGACTATGCACCCAGGACCCTAAAATATACATAGATAGGTCAGGTATGTATTTGCTTATTTTTGAGGTTTTTTATACAGATCTTTTCTATTTATAGTAATTTTTTGCTTATTTTTGAAGTTTTTTCTGCAAATTTTTTATTTTTTAGTAACCCTATAATTAACCTGAATATTTCGGGGTTCTATGCACTCTATTGATACATATTGTAATAACATATTAATAGGCGATTATATATCAATCATCAAGTTTACACAGATTTTGACTACTATATTACTATTAATAACCCAAATGATCTTTAAATAATCCCAGTTATTTGCAAATAAACATGGTCATTTGGTCACAAGTCATTTGCAAATAACCCAAAATTCAAATAATCTATAATAATCATTTATTTCAGAATTATTTGAGGTTATTTAAAAATTTTTCAAATAACTCGTTTATTTAATATCACTGCCTCTAGATTATTACTTAATTGTTTAAAGAAACCAAATTTCCCTTTTTTATATATATATATAAAAGGAGGTCAAATTTTATATTTAATTATAAAAATACTATAACTTCAACTTGCTATAACTTTTTTATAAATAGATTCAAAAAAATTTAAGAATATAAAAGTGTTTAGCTTGTTTTGATTTAGCATTTTAAAATAGTATTTTTTGGTTACTATTTTTTTAAAGAAGAATTAGCAATTTGAATACAGTTGTCCTCTCATATAATCACCACCCATATAGTCACAAACTCTACATAATCACACCAAACTATAATACCGTTTTTTTATATTAAAAACACCTCTATATAGTCACAATTATATTATAATCACTATCACTTTTTTTTAGAATTTGTTGGCTGATTTTTATATTAAAATTACTTCTTTACAATCACAATTAGATATACAGTACGTACATATGAGCAATTTCTCAAATTAAGAATTAAATTAAACTAGCATCATCAATCGCATTTATATAGTGTAAGAAATAATATTTATAAATGTAGTTAATCTACTCGAACAAATAAGAAAATAAATGGTATTTTGGTTTATACTATTGTAAATAATATTATTAAGGCATTCTCAATCAATGAGTCAAAGCGTGTCAGAAAATAAATTTTATTTAGCACAAAATATTTTAAATTGATTCAGCGTGTTTATCTTTATTATGATTATGTGTAACTTAATAAAGCTTATTACATAATAAAATCAATTTTTATTAGTGAAAAATATTAAATGTGATTTTCATTTGTCATCAAACTTTTTACAACAAACATCCTTTTTATCACTTTACAATCAAAGATATCGTAACTATTTTACTTTTCGCATTAATAAGCTTTTATAAAAATAATAATTGTGAACCTGAATTACAATAATGAATATATTTGTAATTTTGATGAAATTTCGATAAATAAAAAAAAATCAATAACAGATAAGAACCGCACAAGTATCATTTTCAATAATTATTTGGATTAATTATAATAAATGAGCACTAGTACGATCACTTGCTAATCACGTCGAAAATGATGCTTGAGAAGATTTCAATTATATTATAAATCTCATACTGTATTTGTAAATATAATTATACTTGAGCACTATTATAATCACTTGTTAATCGAATTGAGATTGACACTTAAGAACAACCTTAAGCCAGTGAATTGAAATGCTACAAAAACTATCTGTAAGTTCATATGCATGTATGAGTGCAATTTTTAATAATATTATTGCCACTGTTGTTTAATAATTTGTTCATTGGCAATTATCCATTTTTTTCTAAATCATTTATCACATTATGCAATAAATAATATAATAAAAGTATATAACAATGAAAAAAGAATAAAATTGATTATTGCAATGTGCATATTTTAATTTATCATTATCAAATGTGTATTACTGTATATTTTTATTTTCAATTAAATTTAAATCAAATAATTATATAGTATTACCGTAAAACTTATATTATAGTATTAAAGAATATTCCTTTATAATAGCACACTAAATTTGAATATCTTATAGTATTTAAGTGCTTAGATTAATGTCCATTTTATACTTATAGTAATTTAAATAATTTATATAAATATCTATACTTCGTAATTGCTACTTCTGTACTAGCAAATTAAATTTTTAAATATTATAATTACGGATTAAATTAATGCATATAAAATAAATTAATATTTATGGATTAAATAACTCATTACATAATTTTAAAAATGTAAATGCAAATAAATACACGTAGTAATATGCATGTAGTAATAAACAAGTAGTAATTTACTTGAAGTAATTTACTTATATATAGTAATATACATGAAAATTAATTTAAATATTTGATAATATAATATTTTTTTTTATATTTAACTAAAATTTTACTTATTTATAACTACCGATTTAAATTTTAAAAAAAATTTAATTTAAACATTAGATGGAAAATGATTACAGTACTTTGTATGCAGGCGATTTATGGTAATACATATCAGATATATATACCTATTTCTATTAAATCTCATTTATAATTTTTAATATAATGTGTGCTTGTATGGAAGTATTTTTATAAAGTCACACTTCTTTATAATTACCCGATTAGGTGTACCCAACTGTGTGATTATAAGGGAGGATGACTGTCCATCAATTTTATTGGTTAGAACAGGACTCCGGACATCTCTCATATAGGTCATAATTTTGGCCAATTTTGGCCCAATTTGCTAAAAATAACAAAATATTTGTTTAAATAACTTTTGATCTAGTAATTAGAATTAAATAAACTTTTTTTTGTTAGATGTGCCTCACTAAGAGCTTCATTTTTAAAAAAAGTTTGTTCAAATTAGTCCACTAGATGCCAAGATAATTGGCAAAAACTGTTTTTGCTTCTCAAATTTTAGGGGTTTTTGCTAAAAAAAACAAGTATGACCTCTCTGGGGTCCTGTTAGAACTAGATTGTTTGCATTGTAATTAAAAGTTTTAGAACTTATTTTTCTGATTCTATTAGTAGTTAAATTATCAAAATTGGTCTAGTAAATCCAAAATACTTAAAATAAAAAAAAAATGAACAAATCAACTCTTCACGTTGATCACTTGTACAAATTTCCGAACAAAAGAAAAACAAAAATTTTCATTAGTAAAAGATGAAGCAGCTAGTAATACTAGTTTTTATAAAGGTCAACCTTCTTTGTGTCATCAGGAACTCTTTTATATATTCAGCATACAAGCCAGAAGTATCAGTTGTGCAAGATAACTAGCAGTGGGTGCCCTTGGTACAAGAAATTCTGGTGGAAGTTGTAAAAGAAAACTTTCGTTGACGAAGGGATTATAGCTTGGCTAGGTGGTAAACTAAGAAAAATGAGTTTTTTATCACTCTCTTTAAGGTTTTTGGTTACAAGAACTTATTTAACCATATACCCACTATCATATTTTCGCTAGAAGTCAGCTTTGCTAAAATTTTTTGATGAAAAGTTGGAAATTCGGCGTACCCCCTCCAAAAGATCGGCATTGTTGTTCCTATCCTAAGCAGGAAGAAGGCATGCAGATGGATAAACAGGAATGGTCGCGTAATGTGATGTGACAATGGAGTAGGCAGATCTACAGAGATTAAATTTCAGAATGTTCTGTTAGTCTTCTTTTTATGTACATATAATACTTTGGTGAGGCGTTTCCTTGCACAGTATTATATAATTTTTATCGTTGATTTCAGATTTAGGTTTTCTCTATTTCTGTTTTCTTTGTGTTTCTTTTTTTTTCTTTTCTTTTCTTTGTTTGTTTTCATTTTGTTAGCTTTCTGTCATTAGTGATAGAATTTTTCTTCATTTTTTCATCTTTAGTCATTTTATTTTGTTTGTTTTTTGGTATATCGTTTAGGGCTTGTGGTATTTTTCTCTTTTTTTTTATTACTCTTTTATTTTCTTAGCTACAATGTTCTTTTTGTATGGTTTGGTTATCCTCACCATTGATGCTAGGTGAAAGGGATTTGAAAAGAAATCCTATGTCGCTCTTTGACGGGGCTGACAAAATTGTCTGTCTTATCAGTAAAGCAGTGCGATAGGTCGCACTAAGGTGCTCTAGAAGTATTCGAGTGATGCTGGACCTGCTATAGATAGAGTATTGATAATAAGAAATTAGCATAGTTTAGTTATATTATATATCTAATATCTAATAAAGGTACCGACAAGACTGTCAAAGAGTTAAAAAAAAAAAGAACATAAGAATCAGCAAATTTACTGTTATACAAAATATTTATTTTTCTTTATATATAGTTTGAAAAGTTTTTTTATTGTAGTAAAACATTTTACTAAAAAACTAATAAAACTTATTTTAAAAAACTAGCATTTTTTAAGCCAAGAAACAACTTTATTTAAGAGCTCAAATACAATTGTGATAATAAAATTCTGTGCAAATTATGATATTTTTGAATAACTTTTTTCTATCTTTATTTGTTTCTTTACATATGTTTTAAAAGTTTTTTATTTAGTGAAAAATTTTACTAAAAAAATAATAAAAATATATTTTAAAAAATAGCATTTTTTAGCCAAAGAACAACTTTATTTAAGAACACAAAGTCAATTATTATAATATAATTCTGTATAAATTATAATTTTTTATTTGACAGCATTTTCTATACTTAGTGTAACAGTGAATTTGCTAATTTTTATGTTCTCTTCTTTGATTCCAAATATTTTGAAATCTACTAGGCAGATTATGATGATTTAACTACTATTAAAATCAGAAAATGAGCTCTATAACTTTCAATTAAGGGTCAAATAAGATTTACTTATTAGTTTTAGAGTTATGGTTAGAGTTAGGGTCAAAGTTAAAATTAGAAAAAATTTTAAAAATAGAAATTTTTGTATAACTATAGTAGAAATAGCAAAATACCATAATGGAAATAGTAGTTTCTAAAAAAATAGTAAAAGTATATTTGTTTAAAAAGTTAGTAAAAAGAAAAAATTGCTAATAAAATATTATAATAACTATTAAAAAGAGCTACTAGTTAATAAAAGAAGTTTGCTATTTATTGCTACAGGTAATTATAAGCAGTATCTTTAAATTTTATCTATAAAATCACCCTTGAGGTTCTAACAAAAAAAATTCTTATAAAATTTTAGTATAAACTATATTTCTGCCTATTCTAGTTTTTGATACTAATCCTAATGTATTCTATCATGAATAAGTATCTCTTTTTTAAAATTTTAAACTTAAATATTTTAACAATTAACTAATTAAATTTAATATAAATGTTTTTTTTTTAATTTTATAAATTTATAAAATTTAAATAAAAAAAACTTTATTAATTTTGAGAAGATATTTAAGATTAAAATTTTTAAAAAAAGTGTGCTTATTTATGATAGGATACAATAATATTATTAAGTTTTAATTTTTATTTCAACAAAAAACTTTTTAATTTACATGTTATACTTTATTGTTAATTACTAGCAATAATTACCAGTAGTAGTATATAGTAATTTGTTAATAAAAAATATTAATAATAATTAAAAAAATATTTGTACTTTTAATACAACTGCCCAACTCTCTCCGCTGATCACTGTAACAAAGTTTGGAATAAGAAGTAAACACAAAATATTACAATAACTTTAATTAAAACACAAAAAGACTACTTAAAAAAAGACAAAATATAGTTAACTCTATTTAGTTCAAACTGCTAGGACTACTAATTTTTATTATATAAAAATTTGAAAAAGTTTAGTTCTCAAAAAGTTATATATGGCTAATTTGAACTTTATAATAAAATTTACAAATGTTCTAAAATATTTTGTTTAAATTAAAGAAAATTTAATAGGTTTGGATTAGAGAGAGATCAGATTAAAGAGTGGCAACTATATTTACAAAAGTAGCAAAAGTTTCTAAGTACATTTGAAAGATAATCAAAAAAAATTTTTTATATAAAAACTCTATAGCCAGATTTTAACAAATAAACAAAATGCATAAACAAAACAAGGTAAACAAAGAAAATTATATACAAAAATAGGAAATAGCTAAAGCCAGGTGCATTTATATGTTTTTAATTATTTAATTTAAATTATAACAAGGATTAGTTAGGAGTTAGAGTTAAACTTGTTTTATATAAATTTGTTTTTTTGACATTTTTTATTAATACTTCTAGACAGATTTAGATACTTGTTTTTTATTTTTAGTAGTTTTTACTTTTTCTTTGATCATAAAGATCAAATATTACAATTTGATTAGGTTTCTACTATGTAAATGCACCTGGCTTTAGATGACTTTTAAAAATAGAAATAAACAAAACAAACAAGTAACAGATAAAAAAAGTGCCATTAATTATTAATTGATTAATAAATAGTTAGAGGATAGATCTCATTGTATAAAAAAAAAATAAAAAATAAAAAAAAAAAATAAAAAAAAAAATAAAAAAAGTGCCATTTATCAAATGATTAGAGTTTACTAAGTAGCTAATTCTCCTACTCCAATTTGATAATTTTCAAGAATTTGATTAGTTAAAATTTATAATATATATATCTAAATATTTATTATTGAAAAGGGGTGTGGCGACTTAGGGAAGTTGGTAAGTTGTTACCCCCAAGTGGCAGGTCTAGGGTTCAAATCCCACTGGCGACGCTTTGGAAAAATAGACCTGTGTTATGGTAACCATTTCCTGTCGATCGGTTGGGTATATTACCTGTAGTCCTTGGTTACCATCTCGAATGGAAGCTTTCAGGCGAAGTTGTGTCCGGTGACACAGACAAATCCAAGGAACCAGGGAAATGGAAACCCATTTGGAAAGTCCCGAGTAAGGAAGTAGCAACGATCTTTGACGGTGCTACCAGAACCGGAATATTGGAAACCGGAGCTGGAGAACTGGACAACATGACCTTCAGAGGAGAGGGTCCCGGAGGAAAAGGACCTATGTTCTGGAATTAGGTACCAGGGTAAGAAAAACCATAGTAGCACCTAATGCTGAGTAGATCAACCCTTCCGGGCCAACTGGTTTGGAAGTTTGGGGCACCCGGTGATGGACCGGTAGGAAAGTAATGGTGGGTACCGGGGTCGGTGTGAACCTTACAAGGGCAGAAGTAGGTAATGGTAGCGGTTAGATACCCCCTGACTGCAAGTTGCTTGCCTCGGTGAGTGCGTAAGTTACCAAAGTGTAGGTAATACCTGTGTGGGACAGGGACTGCTCTACCAAGTTTACCCGCGAGGATAAATTAGTCCTAAGGGGATGTAGGTAGCATCCGGGACTGTCTTCGACTGACTAATGTATCGGAGGGCTGTACCGGTGATCACAAGTAGGATTGACATGCGAAGCGTTGGACCAGAGGGTTTAAATAGGCAATCCCCTAGTTGGGTTGTAGGTATGGCAACTAGTGTAGAACCTTCGGGCGGACTACTTAAATTAGACAACCAAAAGTTGTACGTGTGGCTAGTTGTACTCTCATTCAATGTAACTCAATTGTGGGTGCGCCCAAAGAGGCGCCCTTGATCCACAGGCTTGATAAAATAAACTCTCACCCAAAGCGGGAACTTTAACACAAAAAAAAATATATATATATTTATTATTGAATAATTTTAATTTACTGGTCCATTTTAGATAATTAAACTACCATAATGTTCATCTTAATAAGATAATTCTAATAAGCCCAAAATTATTAAAATTACTGAATCTCAAAATTATTACAAGTATGTAATATTATATTTATATATTCTAATTTCTAGAATTAGATATAAATTTTGATCTACCGATCCATTTTGAATAATGTTAACTACAAAATGTTTGCCTTAATGAGTTGATTCTATTTAGCCCAAAATTATCAAAATCCAATTACAATTCCAAAATTATTCAATTTTTGAATAATTTTAATATAACAGGGTAAAACTTATGCAACCAGATAGTAAAACCTATATTAATTAGTTAGATCATATAAAACCTAATGTAACAATACAAAATTTGTGTTTTAAGGGTAGAGCACAACATTGATTATTTTCCTATATAATTGTTGTACAAAAAAATTTTATATAGGGCAAAAATACACTATTGATAAAGGTTTTTGAGAACATATCCAATTTTGGGCAAAATTTTGTAGCATATAGGTCAAACTCTTCTATTTATGATAATGAAACTTTAAAGCCATAAATTATATTAAAAAAACTACTTGTATATATCGTCAATTTTCTTAGAATGATTGAGATTTTCTTAGGTAGCACAATATAAATAATATATAATAGCATATGATTATCATCTGATTTCAATTGAATGTTATTGTAAAAAAAATTAGTAACATAATCACTATTAAAATGTAGATCGTTGTACTCTACCGTTTTTTAAAACTTCATATAGGCCGGTGCAGAAAGATTTGTATCTCAAAAAATTTCATAATTTTGACAGTATTTTGACACTAAGGAAAAATTTTTTTTTCTTGATTAATTATTAGAAATTTTTTAGTATCAAATAAAATAGGTTTTAATCTAACTTATTATGTTATTTTTATTGTTTAACATTGTTTATTTTAATAATTAAGCATATACAATTTACTGTATTTGAAAAAAAAACCAATTTTTTTTTAAAAAAAAGATATTTTAAATAATTTCGCAATCAATATGCAGTTCTATGAGCTTGTACTTCGCAAGTGCATTAATGTGCATATGATAAAAATATAGTTAAAATTTGAGCAAAATTGAATTACTGGTTGTGAAGAAATTAAGCTTTAAAGTGAGGTAATTTGATTTTTTTACTATATATGCGTATATATAAATTACTATAGTAAATTATATAGTAAAAAAAGAAAAATAAAGTTACTATTAATAAATTTTATCAATAAAATAATCAAAATAATTTTATTTTTATTAATCCGGTAATCTAATAAGTATATTAAATTAAAAAATTAAAAATTAATTTGTACAAAAAATATTTTAATCAGAGCTATTTGAAGTACAAATCTTTTTGCACCAGCCCATAGCTGGTTACAGCTTTATTAGATATTATATAGTAATTATATGGGCTGCCGTCAATAGAAATAAGGCAGATTGGCATTTTAAAAAAAATTAATACCTTAACTTTCATAGCGCATATCTTGATGAATATTGAAGTTATCTTGATGTATTAAGATTCAAAAGAAAGCCTACGATCTAAGCTTTTTTTTGAATATTAAATCATCAAGATAGCCTCAAAATCCATAGAGATATGCGCTGTAAAAGTTAAGGTATTAATTTTTTTAAAATGTCAATCTGCCTTATTTCTATTGATGGCAGCCCATATAATATGAATCTAAATTACAATACTGGATACTAATCTAGCTTTTTACAAACAAGTACCAAGTTTGGATATTGCACTAAAGTTAGTTTATCAATACCTATATACAGTACAGCCTTCTCTAACACAACAGGTACAGTATCAATCTGGTACTCAGCTACCTACTTCATACTCTATTCTTTCTAAAAATATTTTCTCTGAGCTTCTTATATAAAGAAGAATAAAAAAAGAGAAAAGATTAAATTAAAAAAAACAGTACTACCTAACCAAAAAACCAACAAAAATACATTTAAATAAAAAAAATTTGTGAAAAAAAATAGAAAATAAAAATACTAATACATCTAGCAAAAATGATAAAAATTATATAACACTATATAGGCAAATATCTATCCAACTGTTATATATACATATGATATAAAAGAAAAACTATATCTAAAACTAACAAACCAGATAAGAAATTTTTTACATGCCCTTCTAGATTCCTAACATATCATTTATTGTATTGTTTATTTGTATGTAGTGACCAAACTTGACACTAGTCCCATCTGGTAACATATTTCCAATTTTGAAGGAGTAAATACTCTGTCTTTTGAAGGAGTAAGCCAGGATTTTCACTTTTTGGTAGAAATTTTGAAAAAACCCAAAGGAAAGAAAGATAATACTCATAACAAATTTAAAGAAGAGTATATAGTTAGAAAAACTTATTTTTTTGTTGTTTCCGTTGTTTTGCTACAGAAAATACTTTATTGACAAGGAAACTCTTAGTCTCTACCAAACTTACCTGCACAAGGGTACTACCTTCTACTAGTTATCTTGTAAAAGTACACTTTTGGCTTGCATGCTGAATATTAAAAGAGTCCCTGAAGCAGCAGTTAACCTTTGTAAAACTATTTTCCTGTATTAACCTACTATATATTAAGTATAGACAACTCTCTAACAAAAAACTTTTTGTTTTTCTTCTGGCAAAACTTTGGTCCTAGTGATTATTGAAAAGAGTTGTTCTATTTGCACTTTAATATTTAGAATAAGCAAAGCCTGCTTTTTATTAGATATGTTAGGTAAAATTTGCTTTTGATTTACTTTAATGTATAAAAACCACTTTTTACTAGGTAACAGATAACTTTAAATTCAGGTAATTTGATAAAAATTCAAATTTCAGATATTGACAAGGATAGGCATTCATTGGGCTGTAAAAATATTCAAAAAAAAAGGTTGGATGTGAGTTTGGAATCTTGAATACATGGTATTTGGCAAATAAATTAGAACCATTGGGCACTAATGAATACCCAGCACTTGATATTATTCTACTTGGTGTCTTTGTTTCTTTAAGAAATACTGCAGCTCAACAATACTTAATATACCCAACATGAAAACACAAAAGAATGATGATAACTCGTTTATTCAAGGTCAAACAATCATACAAGCAAAAGAAAAATTCTTTCAAAAAAATAACAATTGTTATTGCAGCAAAATAAACCATAAAACTAAAAGTTATTCATGTCACAAAATACCTAATGCAGTTTACACAAGACGCTGTGGCTACATATTGAGAGGTGAATATACCAATCATTAGTTTATGATCAGAATAAAGCATTTATTCATTATGAATTTGTGGAATGGAACATATAATATTGGATATTATTATTTCCATAAAATTGGAGCTAGAATAAGGCATTCATTTATAGATACAATCTTAATTCTAATAGAATAACCAACATAAATCTTAAGCATTTGCATTAAAGGTGCTAATCAAAGGTAGTTATTTGAATGTAGTATGCGCAAAATTACTATAAAAATACATAATATTTAATGCACAATTAATTAATTACTTTTTATTAACCACAATACATAATTTATTTCTCAACTATTTAATACATTATTTATTAATTTTTATTTTAAAAAAAAAAAAAACAATTATAAATTACGTTTATTATTTGACATATGTTAAATTGCAATCATGTGTCATTTTGAAATTACCATAAACTGCCATATACAAGACCCCCAGATATCAGACTCCCTATGTCCACTATGAATATAAAATATGAATGTTTTTTCTTCTAATGGTACAAACTCTCCACCATGTACTAGACCCAGAGTTTAATATTAGGTTTTAATTGTAGGGTGTAAGAGACCCGGGTCTTTTATACGGCAGTTTACGGTAACATGAATTGCGAAGTGGCACATAGCATATATATATTGAAATAATGAATTTATGTACAATATCTGTCAATTGCCATTTAATAATTTTTTTATTAACACAAATGAATATGTTTTGGATAAGTAGATATGCATTAATGTATGATTCCTTAAACAAAGTGAAGTCTTACGATGGAGGAAAGTCAAAAGGAAATATACTAGAGTTCAATACGTAATCAATATTGCGCGTTGAAAAAACCAGTTATGTAAGACGAAAGAATATTTTATTGACAGCGAGTAGAGTTGTTAATGGGTTGGGTTAAACTATTCCTCAACTCACTCCAAGTTGGGTTGAGCTCACTCCGGAGCTGCTATGGAGTACGCCATTCCATTAACAACCCTAACAGCGAGAATAAAATAAGATACATTATTTAATAATGACCATTTGAATCCTTCAATTCATTAATCATAATGTTATTAATAATAAACGATTTTTAGATACCCAAACAAAAGCAATAACTTCTAAAAACTAGAGCGTTTAATCTTGTTCAGAACCAACAGCGATGATATGCATTTCATTGTATGATAGTTTGTTAATTATTCTAGGGGTCATTTTTGCTGTAAAAACAATTTGAAAATCGAGAGTTTTTTAAATAAAGAGTCTGGAACCGGTTTTATTTTTTATAATCTAAACCGGTTTTAATTAGTTTTAACATATATATAATACGAAAAAAAAATAAAACCAATTCCTGCGTATTTTTATTAGGTGTCATTTAATTTCAAAATCCTTGTTTTTCAGAATATTATAGAATTCGATATTGAAAATTAATTGTAATTATGATTTGGTAAAACAATTTCACATAATTGGTAAATTAGCAAAACAATTTGATCATATTGCATATCGATATTCTGAAATGGTGATTAAAACATACTCGTTTACTTCTGACGATCAGATAATAACCAATAAGGTACGTTTCTAAATAATAAGGAAATTTTAAATAACTCATACAGGAGGGTCACGGGTCAAAATGCGTCGGAGTGCATCGGGATCGTGGTCGGCTGGATCGGAATCGATCAATTTTGCTAAAGTTTACAAATCTCAACGACCTACATCTGATATCCGACGCATCCGTCTCGGAAATTAAGGTACTTTTAGTAAAAGGTTTGTGACAGAAAATATTGAATCAGTTACTTTAGTAAATAAACATCACTCGAATTCTAACCCAAAAATTAATTCTTTTACTTAATATGTTGTATTTGCTTGCATCATTATTAAATAGTCAACTTAGTGTTCCTCACGGGCCGGGTTTTAGCAAAAACCCGAATTCGAACCGGAAAACCGGTCCGGGTCCAAGTATAAACCCGTACCCGAATATTTGATACCCGACCCGAACCGGAACCGGTATAAGTATACCTTACTCACGTGAAAATAAAGCATTTAAACTAAGCAAAATGCACTCCCTGTCACGGGTTAATTAATGACTTGCGTCACTTGTGACAGGAGAACCTAAGCCCTCTCGCAAATAATTTATAACCAACAAAAGCCAAACTCGGGTTTTGCTGAATAATAATAAAAACATTTTCACGTATTCGTCTTTGGTCTGTAGTACATACACCATGACATGAAATTCTAACAGGTTGTGGTCACACAAACTCTAAATTTCAAGCATCATACGTACTGTACGCACGAAAAAAATTAATTCGTTTATTCTGCAATTTTTCGTACTGTACGCACGAAAAAAATTAATTCGTTTATTCTGCAATTTTTAACTCTAATATTTTGAACTTTTCCTTGTGCAATTTATGCTGTAAAAAATTTCGCCTCATGCAATTTTACCGTTAACGTTCAGATCGTCATGAAAAAAAATAATTTTTTTATAAACCGGGTCGGTCCGGGTACTATCGGTCCGGGTCTCTCTCGTGACCCGACCCGGTCGGGTTCAAAAAAATCATGGTTCAGACCCGACCCGCAAGGCCGGGTCCGGGACGGGTTCGGGTCTTCGGTTCGGGTATGAGGAACACTAGTAATACTAACCTAATTTGGTAAAATACTAACGGTTCAGATGAAACAATTGTGTACGTGTACTTTATAATAACTAATGCAGTCGCATAATTTATTCTAAAATAAATTATTGATTTCCCTTTTAGTTAATATTTATTAATTTAAATTTAATTAAATTTAATTACCGTCTCACTATTCATTTTCTTTCTCGTTAATTTAACAAAAAGGTTGAATAAACCAATTTCACCTCATCTTATAATTTAGCTTTTATACATTCTTTTTTATTTTTATTTTTTTTTTACTGTAAAAATAATCTTTCATAATGGTTCGCACGTTAGATATATTAGTATTATTGATTTTAACTTTCTTAGCATGTTCAAATGCTGAAACTATTACTGTAAAGGTTGCCGATAATGCGTTGGATTTTAACCCTAAAAATGTTACTGCCAGGAAAGGTGATGTTGTACGTATCTTTTTTATATATATATATTTCTTACAAGTTATTCGTCTTTTCATGTTGATCAAGATTTCATTAAAAACTTTATCTTGAAATTAGATTTCCTTCGTATTCGTTAGCGGAAAACATAGTCTCGTACAAAGTGATTCCCCGGGTGTATGCACAAATTCCACAAGTTTGACTTCACGTAAGTATCTCAATTATATAAAATTATAGCATACACTTTCTAAGCTTTATCTATTAACGATATAAAAATTTTTTTTAGTCTCCTCAGGAGAAAAATCCCAAGGTGAAACTTATACTTACACCGTAAACCAGAATGATGGTGCTATATACTATTTTTGTAATTACGGTCAACATTGTCTTGGCGGAGAATCGGGTGTCATAAACGTAGTTACTGGTAATGGTGGTGGTAGTGGTAGTGGTAGTAACGGTAAAAGCTCTGCTTCTGTAAATGTTCCAAATTCATTTAATTTCTTTTTACTGTTTACTATTACACTCTTCTTTTTTAAATCGATGCTTTAAATAACACTCTAATTAACTTGCCCTTAATTGTTATCACTATTACTATGATATTTTATCTATAGAATTTTTTTAAAAAAGTAAATATCAGTAACTTTAAATTCATTTATAAAATGTTTTCTAGTGATTCCAATTTTCCTATATTTTTTTTGAATATCAGTAATAAAATTTGGAACTGGTCTTAACTGTTAATCGATTTTATATAATAGAAATAAAATCGACTCCAAACTTTATTTAATCCGTGAGATCTGTAATTATCTGTGATAAATTTATATTTATTTATTGATATATAATTTATTAATAAAAATAAATCAAAATTTAGAAACGTATTTGTATCAAATTTAAATCTTTTAAAGTATTTTTTAAAAAAAAAATTCAATATTTTAAAAAAAAATTTTTTTTTATTCTATTTTCAAACTTTTATAATTTATATGCTAAAATATAAAATACCCAATAATTTTATGTTTAGCATGTGTTTTAACATTTTATACAATAAAAAAATATTGATAAAAAATTATATGCTATATTTTTTTCACCATGCGACCCAAGATATATATATTCTGTATAAGAGTATGTGTTATTATATTAAATACGTTATGTACTGTACATAAGTATGAGTGATGACCTTTATGACCTGCCATAAGTCATTTGGTCATGATAAAGGTTAATTTAATGACCTTTTTTTAACATCATAAAGAAATTTTTTACGTATTAGCGTTTAATATGGCTATGACCAAAAAGTCATATGATTATATGACCAAGGTCATAAGTTATATCATAATCATGCATCCAAGTATAAATCAACATTTAGGCGCTGTTCAATAGAAAAAGGGGAAATCTCTTTATAAATCACCGGATTTTAAAACAGATTTCCCCCTTTTTTATTGAACAGCCCTTTTTGGCGTTTTTAAACTAAACTGCTACAGTTACAGCAAATTTCAGGCAATGCAATTTACACTATTCACATATTTAAAAAACTTTATAAATAAGCATCGTATGATAATTGATATCTCATGATTATTAAATCTTATGATCTGAAATTTTTTTTAGGTGGCAATTTTTTTTAAACCCGGTTTACAGCATGCAGGGCACACACAAAGAGCTGCTAAATTAAGAAGGAAGTTTAAAGAGCATCTAATCTAAGTAACACGTAATGATAACTACATTTTTAAATCGTAAAATTCTTTAATACGTAAAATTCTTAATCGCTCCAATCAGTGATTGAATCTATTTTGTCTAATAAATGCGTTCATTCAATGAGAACTTTGAAGGACGGAATTAGTAAATCCAAGAATTCGTGCACAAAAATTGATTCGCCAAATACCATAAGTTATGTATGTATGTATATACGTTACGAAGGGCACTGGTGTCGCTTTTTTTTTAATCATTCTTGGTACGTACGTACGACGTATTATTTTTATTTTTAGTTCCCTTTTAGTAGTTCGATAGTATCCCAAATATAGTAAGGTAAAAAAAAAAAATCATTACCTTTTTCACAAGTCACGAAAGTGACTTTATTCGATTTATTTGATTTATCTGATTTACGAGCGATACCTTTTTTACACTAAAGTTGACAGATCCTCGTTATTACAGTACAAATAACCATGATCACGTGACAAATGTAAATCGATCGAAGAGAGTATTATATAGATAATTGATTTTGAATTGGAGCATAAGAAAAATAAATGAAAAAAAAAGAATTACTTAACTTACCTCCAGTTTCGCCGCAGCAAGACCCCAAATGCCTTGATACTCGGACCAAGCCTCTTTTAAACCTTCCACTTCAAGGTTTACGTTCAATAGAAAGTGTTTTGTTTAGATTATACCATTTTTTTCAACGTACACAACATGATTTCACACTTATGGAATTAATTTCTCTAATTTTACCAATTCAACAACACCAATTCACCACCAATAGTGGAATCACTCACCAGAATTTTTATTCATACAATAAAGTTCTTTGAGTGAATAAAATTTTACATGCAGAACAGATACAGTACATAATAAATAATTACAAGTGTCCTCCAAAAACAATAAATAAAATTAATGTTTTTATTTATATCAAAGAGAAGTGTAAAAAAAAAAAATAAAGTACGTAAATTACATGCATGCATATATGCATACGGGAAAAAGACTCGTGACAAAATTCGTGATATTGATTAAATAAATATAAATATATGTAAATTTTTGTTAGGGAGATTTTAAATATTTCAATTGTTTTTTTTTTTTTTTATAATTCAACTCTCATCGAAAACCCCTTCAAAATTAAGTAATCTACTTTTATACCACGCATCAGGATGCGGAGTGAAAGAAGTATCTATACTTGGTATCATTTTATCAGCCGCGTTAAAAGTGTCATCCAATATTTCGGGATCTTGAGTAATTTTCCACCAATGATCAAACATATCTAATAATTTCTCAGCAGTAGGACGTTCCGCAGGATTAGAATTTGTACATTGACCAGAAAATTCAATGTAAGATTTTGGTGTTCCTTCAGCAAAAGTTGGTCTTAATCCGTTACATATATCTAATGCTAATTTATTATCATGAGCTCTATTAACAAATGGTGGTATAGAAGTAGAAATTTCTGCCATTATAATTCCGATACTATAAATATCAGAAGCTTTTGTATATTTTCGTCCCAATATTATTTCAGGAGCTACATAAGGTAATACACCATAAAATTCTTTAAAAGACATTGGTGATAATTTTTTAGCTGGACGTGATAATCCTAAATGAGCGAGTTTTGCCACAGTTAAATCATCTTTAATTTGACCCATTAAAATATTACCAGGATGTAAATTACGATGAGTATAATCAGCATTATGAATAGTTACAAGATTACCAGCGATATTACGAAGCCAATATAATTTATCACTCCAACTTAGATCAGTAAAATTTTGACGTAATAAATTACGAATATCTTTATATGGTGCTAATTCAGTAATCATAATATAATCTTTTGTTTCTGGATTTTGAGTAATACCAAAAAAACGAAGAAATCCATGATCATATCTAACTTCACCATCAAGAGGAGGAATCGCAGATATACAACGGTAATGTATTTTAAGCTAATAAATATTATGATAACAAAGTTAGAAATTAAACTTTTGAAAATATATACTGTAATAATAATAATATATATACTACTAAAAATTACCTCATTAATATACTCGGCTGACATCTCTTTTGAGTCATTAATACTTTTCAAGGCGACAGGTCTACCTTTAATCATGGACCCCCATGAAACTCTTTTATCCATGTCAATCCAATCAGCAGAATAAACAATACTAAAACCACCTTCACCAATTTTTTTAATGTTAACTAATCTATCATAAGGAACCCATTCTAAATATGGATCCAATCGATCTTTAGCTTTTAATTGAGTTTCTTTAATAAAATTATCAATTCCACGATGACCACTGGTCCAACCTTTTGTTAGTCGATAGTTATCACATTTACACCAAACTTCGTTGTTACGTCGACGTTTCCAATGTAAATATGGATAATTACATTTTTGACGACCTTCTATTGTTCGTGTGCGAGAATTTTTGCTACCCATCGTTATAACAAGGAGGTTTAGTAGACTACGCCCGATATTTTTTTTTTTGACTATATACTAAGACTAAATTCAATTAAAATAATAATAATGATGATAATAATGATAATGATAATAATAATGATAATAATAATAATAATAATAATAATAATAGTAATAACAATAAAATAAATAATTTTAATAAATAATGTTAATAAACAAAGAATATATCTAAACAAAGTAGCGTTTATTCAAAAAATGGATAATTTTTTTTTTGCTAAATACGATTAAAAAAAAATTTTTTTTTATACCTTGTTTACGAACAAAATATTTTTGAAAAAATCTTTGTGTGAATAAAGAAGAATCTACATGACATGAAAAATATTGATATGTATTAATCCATTTATTTTGAAACACTTTTTAACCAATCATAAATGATGGGGAGATTCGGTAATGGTGATGCAACTCACGAGGTACAAATTTTTGTCGGATCAGATTTTTTAGAGAAAAGCCGGCATATTAATAAACTTTAAGGTGAATGATAATTACAAAAATTAAACTTTTAAAAATACCAATCAATGAATTCTTTATATACATGAGTTTACTATGGTTTGAAAGTATAGAAAATTGTATATTTATCAGAATCTTTCTATACTCCTAAAACATAAAGTTCATAAGGGTAACTTATCAGATTTTGCTATCAACTTTATCGATTGCTCATTTCCTTTCTTGTTTTATTTGCAGGTGACCCCCGTAACACATATAATAGCTAAAGTGCTTACGTACGTGCATAGATGGTATATATCGATATGGAAATACTTAAGTACGTACGTACGTTTGTAGTTGATAGTTGATATATAGCAATAACAATAACCGTCGTCTTGCATGGCGTACTGTTAAAATAGTCTTTTTTTTAAAGGGATTTAAAAAACCTTGTCCTATAAATAAATAATAACTTTTTACTGCGTACAAAAAGGACGAATAAAATGACTTTGAATCATACTGTACGTACTGTACGTACTTATGATTCTAGGCTAAAAAAATATGTATTACCGTTACACTTGCGGATATAACCTAAATTGTTGTTTATAATGAAGAGGTTAAGTTGACATTGGCGCTAAAATTTTTATATGTTAAACATAATTAATAAAATTTGTACATTCTGTATCAGGTATTATTTATTGAAATACTAATATCGATTTGCAATTATTTTTAAAGTTTATTAATAACGTTAACTTTAGTTTCTTAAAAACAGGTATATAATACAATATATATATATATGGGTCAAGCACATATTTTTATAATAAAAAATTTTTATAACCTTAAAAAATAATAATAAAATCTTAAATTTTACAAATATTTTTTTAAATAATTTCTACTATCAGTATAAACTAATTAAAAAGAAAAAAAGTTACTAGATTTAATTTTTATTAAAAAAATATTTACATTGTTTCTATTAACTCATTTCGACTTTAACTGTTAATTAGTGGTGGCGGACAATCACTTGCCAAATATTGGGATCTAGTAGTGTTCCAAATCGTTAGTTGAAAAACAAACTAGTTGGCAACTTTTCAAAAAAAAAAATTTAAACAAATAATCGATTTATTATCAACTAGTTCTATTACAATCAATTGTTAGTTATCAACTAGTTATCAATTTACTAGAATTTATATTAATCAACTAAACAACTACCGTATAGCGCGCCATAAAGTACCCCCATTAAATAGTACCCCATATATTAGTACCCGGGTACCAATCATAGATTCAGTACTTTACTTACAGTTGTCATTTTTCAATTTTCACTGATTGAAAAATGATTCATACGATTCTTGATGTAACAGATTAATAATAATAATAATAATAATAATAATAATAATAATAATAATAATAATAATAATAATAATAATAATAATAATAATAATAATAATAATAAACGTAGTTCATATTTATTAACGATATTAATAATTTTAAGTGGTTCTTTTAGCGTCACATGTTTCTTTTTTTTTTTTAATTATACTTGAATCGTTTTATATATTTTATTTGAATCGACCTTTTTTAATTACTACTAGATATTAGACCTACCATTAAATGATATGTTAGGTTTAACCATTTTTAATCAAATTTATAGTATATAATCTATTATAGTAGAGTTTGGATCCATTATCTGTTTTCATATGAAATTGAGCGGGATATCCGTCAGATTTTATTATTAAATTTAGTGTGGTTATAATATTTTGCTAAATATAGGCGAACAATCTACGTCTTTTCAAATTTCCCATTACAATAATAAGCGAGATGTAAAATAGTATCGAATGAAGATGACAGTCATGTGAATGTACGTAAAAATCAAAATTGTCGAATAAAGTAACCATTCTAACAGCTCTTTATGCTTAGTGTAAATAATCATTCTAACAGCTCATTATGGTTAGCGTTAAATAACCATTCTAAAAACTCCTTATGGTTATGTTAAATAATCATCCTACTGGCTCTTTATTGTTGCGTTATAAAACCATTCTAACAAGCTCTTTCGGATAAGCATTCAATGTTTGGATTAGGATGGTTGAGATATGGCTCATGATTTATGAGACATTTGATCAACTTTCATCAACAAAAGGCATGTTTAATTGATAGATATCGCTATAAATATATATTTTCAAAATTCTTCGTACCGAGGTTTAATATACTATATAATATCTTATAATTTATGAATTATTAAATCAAGTCTATGTCTGTATGCGTTGTACTTAAAACTAACAAATTAACGATTAAATTTTTTATTCATATTATACTGCAAATTTTGATGATAATATAAGTTACAGTATTTAAATTCAAAACCTAATACATAAGGCTCCAGTCCTATGAAAAGCCCGCCTGTTTATAACTAGTTATTTAATTGCCCTTGTCTGGTTCAATTTGTAATTATATGTTAAATATGAAAACAATGTTTAACGGATTACCACGAAGTCTTAATGCTTTTGTGAAAATGCATTATTTGGTTTAATTTCTAATGCTTTGCTAAATCTGTACTATAATTTTAAAGATGAAATATTTTTTGTAATATCAACTATACAACTTACAACTAAACAATTTAAACAACTAAACAACTAATCGATTATTTAGTCACGTGATATCTGTAATTGATTAGTTGCAATTATAGTTGGCAACTAAGGGTAATAACAGATATTATGTAATATTTTTTTACTATACCCTCTACCCCCACGTAAGATAAATTTGATTGGCTATTATAAATTTATATATCTAACGTAAGAAAACCAAAGACCCCTTCCCCCTCAAAATATTACGTAATATCTGTTATTACCCTAATCGATTGGAAAAATTTTATCAACTCATAACACTACGTTAAAGCCAAGTGCCATCACGTGACTGACAGCCAATCAAATTGTAACTTTTGATCGTCACGGATCAGCCCGACGAGACAAAAACAAAGAAAAAAAGTGAAAAACACCAAAAATACAAGAAATGAGTGTCTAAACCTGTCTCGGATCATTAATAAAAAATGTCGGAAAGGCAATTTTACCTATGAAACATTCTAAACCTAACTTCTAACTAACCCTTTCCCTAATTTTAATTAAATAATAAAAAACATATAAAGGTACTTGGCTTTAATGGTTCCTCAAATATAAAATTTTTTAAAAATTGATTTAAAAAAATAAAAATTATATATATAGAGTGATTCAATAGAAATCAAGCAAATTTTTTCAGTAACTTTTTTTAAAGTTTAAATCAAAATAACTTAATAAGAATTTGATTAAATTTGATAAAATTTTTTTAAAATTAATTCTATAAATTATAAAATTGATTTAAAAAAAATTTATCAAATTTGATTAAATTATTGTTAATTTATTTTTGTTCAAAGTTTTGAAAAAAATTTTATCATAAAAAATTTGCTTGATTTCTATTGACTCACCTTCTATATCTGATATATTCATTTTATAATATGGGTCATATCATCACTTCTGATACATTATATTTTATGCAATAAATTAAAAAGCTTATTAATAACATTAAATCTAATAAATGTTATTTTAAACTATACTATTCGGATTATATATTAAGTTTTTTTTTTTTTTATTCTTTGACGGTCTTGCTAGTACTTAGCTAGGTTAATTACATAATTTATATCTAAGAAGAATAATAAACTATCTAATCTATCCACCTAATATATAAACCTAACCTTATTCGGCTGCTTCAAGGAGTGCCCAAATATGACCTGTTGCACCAACTTCTGAAAGTTGGGTCTCAATATCAAAATATTGTCAAGAACCATACCAGTAGGGTTTTCTACCAATTTTAATAAAGTTTTTCATTGCAACTAATATTGCGTGGCTTATATCTAACAATGAAATGTTACTTTTCCTTTTCTTCTGTCTCACTATCGAGTTGGGAGTTCTTTGTTTCATATGCTTACTCAATTCTACTCCTACACCTTTATTAATGTTCCTCTGTACCTACGTGGTGACTTCACTATTAGTAAACCTACATGATTCTAGTTGTTTTGACTGTTTCGTTATCCCTAGTCTTTTTTTCCAATCAATTTGATCACACCTTTTTTTCCAAATGTCCTCATAAAAATGGTTCCAGTAACCCTGGAGAACTGCCATTATAGCAACCTTGGTGTCTCTGTAACTTGGGAAGAATTCGTTGAGCTTGTCTACCACCTTTTGACTTATTAAACCTTTGGCTATGTTTAACCTAATACCGGCTCTACTATTTACGTCTTTTTCAAATATAATCCTGGAGTTTGCAAGTGGGTTAATCCTGCTTTTAGCTTCTAAAGTAAGTGTGTTCTATGCATTTTCTCCTGTGAGCGCTTCGATTCTTTTCTATTTTGACTCAAAAGCAGTACATTTTGTGATATGGCTCAGTGTTTCACTGCCGCTTTCCTGGCAAAAGATACAGTTTGGCGAGTCGTAGATATTCAGTTTTCGCTTATGTAGTACTTCAAGAGTTGGAGCCAAATTCATCAGCAATTTAATCTGTGTTGATACCTTTTTGCTTTTGAAAATAGAATTACAACTGGTTCCGAGCTGGGTTTTATACCTATCCCAGAAAATTTTCTAGCAAAAGTTATCTCCTTTATCCTCCACTTTAACTACTTTGAAGGCTTTTGTTTCACTCTATATAAAATTTAAGCTCATATTGTATAGTATGCTAAGAAATTCACGAGTGGGCATTTCGACCAGAATTCCTTTCCAATATAATGCCCTGCATATCAAAGATATGTTTTCTATATACATCGTGTTTGTAGCAGTATCCCTAATTGCTGTTTTTGCCAGATGATCTGCTCTATTATTCCATACATCATCACTATGGTCTTTAACCTTATGCAAATTAAGCTTGAGTTGTTTAATCATACATAGTTCGACAATTTGTGAGACTATCATATGGAGTGCTCCGTATTAAAAGGGCCCATTTTTACAATTTTTGAAAAATGAGTTTTTATTAAATTCATGTAAATTTTGACATGATTGATATTTTTCAATTATTAATGAAAGTCGATTTGCATAATAAAAAATCAAGATAATGTAAAAAGAAAAATTACATGAGGCTTCGTAGAGCCAACACGTCACGAGATTATCCGATAGTCACCTGCCGTCTTTAACCAATCAAAATCGTGAAATTTAATTATCCCGGATCAGTCCGAAAATCAAAACAAATGGTTAAACTCAATTATCTCAAAATGAGATAAATGTAAAAATGGGCCCTTTTAATACGGAGCACTCCATATAGTTCTTTTTTTTGTACCAACCACTATTGGATACCTGTTTTCAACCCTTTTTAATGCTATTAATAGCGGCTAGACTATCAGTACAAATTGTAACTACACTCCCCTTTAGACAGACCAGGAGTGCTGACCAAATTGCTAAAGGTTCTAGTTTGGTTGAAGAAGGCCATGGACTTGTTTTTCCATAATATTCGTCTAATGCTATATTTCTTTCTAGGTCTACTAATACCCAACTAATTCCCATTTGTGCTATATTTGGGTTTGTCTCCTCTCTTATAATCAAAGAACTATCTGTATAAAAAACCAAAATTTTTTCCTCCTATTCAAAATTCTTAACAATCTATCTATTAAATCTGAAGCTACATTTTTGTTTTAAAATAGATTCCTTCTTTGTGTCTATTATCTTCTTGTAGTTTACCAAGGACCAGTCTAGAAGCAAGGTTATTTAGTGTCTTTGTTTGATAACTTGTATCAAATTGGCGCGTGCTTGTATCTATGATTAAGTTTTCCTTCAAGAATTTGAACTAACCAGCTTTTCTACCCCTCTTGCTTCCTGCTCGAAGTAACTTGATTTGCGGCCACGTTAGAAGGGTTTTTCTATCCTCTTTTAATAGTTCTATATATACTATTCCCAGTTTAAAAAGGTGATAGTAGGCCTTTGTAAAAACCTTTTCTGGCAAAATTTTATTGACTTCCATACCCAGAGGACCTGGCCTTTGTCCTAGTTGCTCCTCTCCATGCAGATTGATCTTACAATTCATACTTTTTGCCTTAAAGAGTGTCAAACATGCCAGATTATTTTGCCAAATTTTAGCAAGCCAAACTAGTGAACCTGCGATGTGCATCCAGTCAAGGTAGCCAGCACTTGCAATACCTTGTTCAATTCAAATTCTTGTAACCTCTTCTATAATACCGTGGCTGCCAAGTCTTTTCTGAATACTAGCCAAATGTTTTATCAAAAGTTCTGACCAGAGAGGCTTAATGTTTGCTAGATTGTTGTATGTAATAATTTAGTTATTTGCTGTACATACTAGCCCAATTTTTTGTTTGCACAGTTTGATATATGGCTAGTGGATTTTTTGATTTGAAAGTTTAGATGTTTGTAGTATGTAACGTAATTTTGGAATGGAAATTCCTAGGCTTCGCACCCCTGCGTTGCGCTTGTATATCGCACCCAAACGATCTACCAATTAAATTTGAAGATCAGGTATAACGTGCAAATTTCTTTGTGTAACAATATTTTCAAACATTCGTAATATCAAAAATTTTGTCTACATATCCACTTTTCGAGCTCTAACAAAAAAAATTCTTTGCAAAATTATGTTATAAGCTATTGCTTTCACTTACTCTAACCCTAACCCAACCCTAACCCTAAACTTATATTAATTTATATATAATTACTTGTTGCAAATCTACAAATTATGTTTATCTATATACTGCGATAAATTAGCACATCGCAGAGTGCGTTGTATAGGATTATCCTTTTGGAATTATGACCATATTGTTAATATAGGTTAGTTGACTAACAGTCATTTTCTTTTTGTACAGAGTGCCTACCACTTGTTTAACAATGTAAGATGCTTTTTGTCAAATGAGTGATTCTTGCATGCCTTTATAATCCAAACTCCCAATACTCTAATTAAGGACCTTCTTTTTTCTGGTATTACTCTTTGCCCACTAAGAATAATCTCTTGATCAGAGCTGCGACTGTTAATTACTAGCAGTTTTGATTTATTCCCATTAATCTTGATTTGATAAAGCAAATAAAACTGCTCAGCTACACAAGTTATTTCACTAAGTTGTTCCTTTGATTCCGCTATCCAGGTTGTGTCATCAGCATGCGACTACTGCAATCCTAGCTGATGAAGTTACATTACGTTTAAAGGCAAGGTCTGTATAACTTTTAGACTGCAACCTGTATCCTAATAACTTATTTTCTTGCACCTAACATAGTAGTGGGTCATAGAAAAGCCTCTACAACAAGGGCAAAATGACCTCTTCTTGATCGATTCCTCTGTCTGCTTGTATCTCTTCTGTTAACCTGTGCGCTGTTATAATCTTAATCTTCCTTTTTTGAAATAAATTTAAGATAAAGAAATGGATGTTATCCAGAGCTTGATTCTTTTTAGAGCTAGATTCAGCATATGTAAGGGCACAGAGTCAAAAGCCTTTGACATATCTTGCAGAAGCAACCATAGCTCTTTTCTTTTCTCTTTAGCATCCTCCATTATTGCGTTAATAGCGTGTACTGGGTCCTCTGTGGAGTTACCTGGAAGTCCTACAAAATTGTACCCTTGAAGGATATTGTATTCAACCATAATTCTCAAATGTCTTTTCGTGAGGATACAAGTTAAACATTTATAAAATGTTTCTAGTAGTGCTATGGGCCTCACGTTATAAAAACTGTATTCCCAGTTCACTTCCTTGGGAATTGGATACAATTGTGCTATTTTCCACTTCTCTGGGACTTGGCCACTCCTTATACATATTTCTGCAAACTTTCTAAAGAGCAATTGCATATCGGCACTTGCTTTTTTAATAAGGGTATAATCTATTCCAGATATACCTGGTCAGTATTTTTCTTCACTTCTGAAAGCGTTTTGTACCATTCTTCCTTTGTGATCTCTTCACCTAGGCTTTCGTACCATTCTATCTTTACTTTGTATTTTGGTTCAAAATATTCTGCCCATTCTTGCCATATAGCAGAGCTTTCTATTGGTGTACTCATATGGTTGAACTGTCTCTGAAAATGCTCCTTGGTTTTGTTTAATACCTCCTGCGGATTGTTCAATAGCTCTCAAGTTCCGTTTTTCTGCACTATGATCCTGTCTAATTGGATTTTATTAAATGGTCTTTCTAAAAGACTTTTGAGCATTTTGCCCTACCTACCATGTATTATTTCACATCTTTCATTTGTGTAGTGTTCAATTTGTGTAAGATTTTCCTTGTAGCATTTTGCCGCTAATTTCTGGTTTAGTATCTTCCACCAATCCTTAAGATCCTCTTGCCAATCGGATAAATCCTAACTCTCACAATGATCTATGTTAATATTTAATGCTATGCTTATCGAAAAGATTGTTTTGTTCCATTTTGTAAAGTTTTTCTGTTCCCCTTTTCTTTATACTTGCTAATCTCTCTAATGATCTTACTAATTTCGACTACACTTCAATATAGGAGGAATTTTTTCGTCTTTGTTTCCTTTTTTATTATTAAATGAATTTAAGATTCTCTTTTTGGGTATATTTTTATTTGCGGAATAGAGAATTCCGTTTATAAAACTATCCCATATGCGATCTAGCAAGTTCTAATCGATCGATTCCTTCTGATTAAATCTTTCTAATGAATCTATTGAATTCCTTTTTGTTAGATATGTGTTCAGATCACTGGCATAACTATCCCAGTCTTCTTCACTAGCCATATCATATAGGTAAATTGTCCTTTGATAACCTTTTCTTTTAGTTTTGGCTATACTTCATGCGGCTTTTAGATATTCGATTTTGATCCTACCATTGCTACCTTGTGGTCACTACCAGTAATTACTGATATATCCGAAATTTGAGCCTTAATTAGACCTGCAAGCAGGTTGTTTAAAATCCAGACTTGGTCAATTCTTGTACTGTTTTCCTGATTAGACTATGTAACTTCTTTCAAATCTGGATTTACTTTTCTATATGTGTTCACGAAATCTTGATTTATTAACCAAGTATGTAGTGTAAGGTACTTTTGATTTGGGTTTGAATTTTCACTAAGACGATCCAGCTTTGGGTCAATAATGTAATTAAAGTCACCCACCATCACAAAGTGTTCGCTTTGCTTTCCTTCTAGTATTCTTTTAACTACCAGTTGTTGCACCTTTTTTGCAAGATCCTTGTTGTTTGGAGAGATATAAAGCATTATTATCACTAGGATAAATTGTTTGAAGAAAAAGATTGCTTCTAAAAAATATTCATTTCCTCTTTTAACCTTCTCCAGGTGAGGTTCCCATAGTTTTAAGACCAACAAGCCAATTCCTAAACCTTTTTTCTTATTTTTACAGGTATTTGCCCAGAAGAAGACATATCGACTATCATCTTTTAGTATAAATTTGCCCTCTTTACTCGTTATATTAGTTTCCGCTAAACCTATTATATCCACATTCTCTTCTACTCCCTATTCAATTAATCATTCTACCTTTGAACTATTGTATTTGAGCCCATTAATATTATGACAGCTTATATTGAGATTATTTAAACCACTTCTTTTTGAGCTATATTAAATTGTGTTGTGTTAATTGTTTGTTGGTTCTGTGCATTATTTTTCCCTTTATTTGGCAAAGCACAGATCTTGCTATATTTCCTTAGTGCAACTGTGGCGCCTTTAGGAGTGAGGGTGGGCTATATGCCCACTTATCAGATTGTTACCCCCAAAGTTAATATGCTCGGTTTGTCTGTTTTCAATTAGTTCCAATCTATTGAATATTTCATGTAGTATTGTGTTGACCTGTAGTTGTTCTTGTAAGAAGGAAGTAAGTCTGTGGTTTTCTTTATTTTCTGTTTCTATCTAGCATGGCGGACATTCGATTTGATTGGCTTGAAGATCACTGGGTTACACAATATAAAAAATTTTTTTAAAGTAACCCTTACTATGAAAAACCATATTGTCAATTGGCAACTTGTAGTTTCACATAATAAAATTTTTTTAAAAAATATTATAGTGCTCTTTAACTTTTTGTACGTCTTCTGTAAAAAAAGATCAGTATAGATCAAATATTTCAAAAAACTTTATTTAGAGGGCAAATTCAAGCAAGTAATTCTATAATATATATACAATGCATAAGTTAATAGGTGTTAATCGTTATATAAACTTTTTTTTTGTTCCAAACTCAATACCTTTTCTACAACTAAAACACTTCACCAATCGACAGCAATTAGAATCCACTTTTTTCAAAAGCAGTACTTGGAAATTCTAGAATCCTTCTCACGAAAACCAACTTCGCCTATTTTTTAGCTTCTTTGATGAAGTAAAACGAATTGGGTCTCAAAGTTATAATCCAAATGTAGGACATCTTTAGGGCACAAACTAAAACTACAAACAAGATTTAATACGGGTCTACTAAGCACACTGTGTGTGACTTTTATATGTAGAACAAATATTATTTTCGAATATGTGGTTTCAGAATCCATGGGGATTCTTGCAGTGTTAAAAGGTAGTTTTTCTTAAATGTAAAAACCAATGAACACAATTTTAAAACAATGAAGACTTTTAAATTAGCAGAGTATAGAAATCATAACGGGTAAGTATTCTTTATTTTTTAGAATTAATACTTCTTTTGTTTTAAACAATTAAGAATTTAAATATATTTATTTCAGGTCTAGCGTTAGTAATAGATTTTGAGTTTGTAGGTATTATTGTTATATAAATTCAGCATTTTGTTATATTAATGTTTTACTAATTAAAGTTGGTTTATTTTAATTGAATACTAGCTTATTTCATTAATAAATGTGGAAATAGAAATATCGACGATGCATTAAGGAATTTTAACTTAAGGTTACGGAGCACAATGTAATCGAATGAATTTCTTTTAATAGATTTAAAATATTAAATAACCAATAAAGAGAGATTTGGCTCTGTATTTTTTGCAACATTGTTAGATGGTAAAAGAATATATTTATAGAGATTTTCATAGCGATAGTAGTAATCTAATTTCTTATATTGCTTATTTAAAAAAAATAATGATTCTGATAGAAAATGGTATTTACAGCGTTTTATTTTAGGTTACGCCATAAGTATTAATTAAACAACCGTATTCAATAGCAGCTAACATTTATAGGTTTGGTATTATTATGACTGAGAGTCTACAGGAAGACCTCATTTTAATATCGTAGAATCAGCACTGAACTTAGAATCGTTAAAATTAATGCTGCATACATTCAAGTAAGTATTGGCGGTGATTCTTTTTTTTTCGTTTTATCATTTATTGATTTTTTTACTCTTTTTTTGTAAATAGAATCAGCTCTGGACTTGGAATCGTCAAAATTATGGCTGGATATGTTTGAGTAAGTAATGGTGGTGATTTTTTTCTTCATTTATTGATTTTCTTTCTTTCTATCTTCATAAGTAGAATCGGCTCTGGACTTCGCTTCGAATCTGTTTGATTGGAGCACTAGACAGAAGGAAGATCAAAAAAGTGATAACTGTCTACCAGGTTTAAAAAGGTACATAAAAAAGCAAAACAGCAAAATTGATTTTAATTTTGATCCAGGCATGTTTTTGGTTGATTTAAAATTCTTTCATCAATTAATATTTTTCTTCACATTGACTTATATTATTTAACATAGATGCATATGAAGGATCAACTCGTATACTTGACATCTTTGATTTCCCTTGATCCTTCAAGACACATTATCTTCATGAAATTTTCAAGAATTCGAAAATAGCTGTGGTGGTTACCATATCAAGTAGATGAATGATACTTGTGCTTTAATTAATTTTGAACACTCTGCGACCGGTAATTTTCTGTGTACTTTTTCAACATACTAACTCATATATAAAAGTGTTAATTTAAAATATACAAACTAATTATTTTTGATAATTAGCACGTAAAGCATATTTGGATAATGTCACTAATCAACTTGCCACCATTAAACCATATGAATCGTTGGAATTGAGACTGGATATGTTAGATATTAGGGTAAGTATCGGTGGTGATTTTTTTTCCATTATTTAATTATTTTTCTTTTTCTCTTTCTTCTTTTTGCAACTTGGAATGGTAATAAAAGAGTTCATTGGGGATTTGAGAATTTCGGTCTGTAGGTTTCTTCCTTCGATCAGCATTATGATAGCAGCTTAGGCAGAGTGGTCAAGTAATAAGTATCAGGGTTTTCTTTTATTTTTTTTTTTAAACTTTTTTTTTTTTTGCCCAAATGACAAATGACCAGTCATTGGGTCATTTTAAAAACCAAATGACTTGCTAGGATTATTTGAAATATATATAATTTTTTAATAAAAATTGTCTAGAAAATTCGCTTAATTTAAATTATATATTCATTTAATATTCTCAAAAAAAATGTTATTGGCATTATGCGGCCCGTATATTTGGTTATTATAAAAACCAATTAATAATAGAGCCGAATAAATATAGTATAGTATATTAAAGTACAAAATATCAAGTGCGGAATAAATTAATTTTTAGTAATATTAAATACAAAGTAAATTAAAAATATTTTTGTGGCCATCGGTTGGGAGAGCAATAGTAGATATCGGATCCAATTTAGCTCCGATAATTCACTTGGGTTTAAATTTAAATTTAAAATGATTGTATGTGGATTTATGATATCACGAGAATTAATTAATCTGGGATTTAATCTGATCAATCTATGTGATTGATTTATGATAAATAGACGTATAGTTAAATATCGGGGTTTATTATAATTTTGAAAATAATACAGTACTTAATAAAGACTACATTAAAACAATGTAACAACAAAATAAAGAATACAATTAAACTAATACTACTACATTACAAGAATCCGATTCTTATTATATAGTCAAAAAATCGTAGTAGCACAAAAACTTAGACTTTAAATACTTTCTGAGTTATTAAGAATTACTATGCTATATTCTTTCATAGCCTTTTGTGCTAACAATGCTGCTTCAGAGAGAATAGCAAGCTTATATGTAGATTTTTGTCAATAGATATATTTTTTTTACTTCAATATGATATAAATTACTCTGATGTGCCTTTAAAGTTTTTTTTTGATTTTAATGATATTAATTATGGTTTTTTCTGCTCATTGTAATATTAAGCTTGCCCTCCATAAGGGTTGCCCTCGTAAGAAATGTTAAATTTGCAGTTCTTTTTTCATTTATGTAAATTTCCCTATCGCTTTTTTTTTTCCTTTTTTTTTGCATTACTGACTAAATTCTTCAAGTTATAATCTATTTATACTATTCGATATCTGATTTCGAACTATGTTAACAGGGGGATCACAATATTAATAATTTAAATTAGAAAATTAGAAAATTAATTGAGCTAAAGCACTGAGACTTTATATACTTTTTGCAATTAAATAAAATAAGCTTCAAGCAATCGCATATACTCAATTAACATACGTGTGTACAGCTTAACTTTGACTAAAAAAGTAAAGCTTAGACCATAGCCTTAATGGCAATGCAAAAGCCGACCATTATTATGACTTAAGTCATAACTTGAGCCATAGTTTTCAAGACTAGATTATTTATCTTTTATGTACTTGAGTATGTTTTATATTAGGACTTACTTTAGCCTTAGCTTAAACTAAAGCTTCGGATTAAATCCAAACCATCATTTGATCTGGTTCTAAGTTCCCTAACTGTGTGTGGACGTTATACAAGCTTTTTATGACCAATAAAATGCTACTAAATGACCTAATGACCAAATGATCATGGACATTTGGAAATGACCATGGTCATTTGGTCATGAGTCATTTTCAAATGACCCAAAATTTGAATGACCAAGAATGACCGATTATTTTATAGTCATTTGAGGTTATTTAAAAAATTGGCAAATGGCCAGGTCATTTACCATCTAACCACAAAAATTATCAATTAAAGTCGAATTATTATAACTATTAGCTAAATAAAAAGTTATAATTAAAAAAATAACAGCATGAGGACTTTGTATTAAAAAAATATGATTTCGAGATAATCGAGTTTATTAGCTTATTTAGAAATTTGAGAGTCTTTCAAATTTTTTTATACCAATTAATTTCTGCGCTACTGTAATATTTGTCATAGCCTTTATTAAAAATATATTTATTAGATTAAATTATATTAAATATCTAAATTTATATAATGATCTATATTGCATATTTGTTTACTTGTTTACTTTTTTTAACCAATTAAAACAAATGTTCGCCATGCTTTTCTATCCTCCTTCTTCCCATATATTCTCTGTGATTCTTAAATGATTTACTTTCGTTCACCTGAATGTTCTTTTTCAATTTACCAAATCTACGTTCTCTGTCAATAAGGGGGCATCCATAAATAACGTTATGTACCCCCTCATAGTAGCGCTGGACCCCCACTATATAAAAAAATTTTTCAAAATCCGTATGTTTATATATAAAATTTTACAAAAACTTGAATATATTGTAACACAGTAATCCGATTTGGATTATTTAGGTACCATTCGATTCGTCTCAGTGAGACGAATCTAATGATACCAAAATCATTTCATTTGGATTACTGGATCAATAGTTATTCACAAAAAACTATTGATTTTTTAGTAATTTTATAAGAAAACATAATACCAATAGTATTTGGCCAATAAAAATTGATCCAGTAATCCAAATGAAATAAAACTAGTACCATTCGACTCCTCTCACTGAGACGAATCGAATGGTACCAAAATCATTAAATTTGGACTACTGGTTCAAGTTTTAGCCAATTTTTTCTAAAAAAATTACGTTATATTTTTTTGACCCCTCTATTATTGAGAAAAACGTTATCGTTCGTCCAACCCCTCTTGTATAATGTTATTTATGGATGCCCCCTAATTATAGCATTTGAACCTGTTATGATTCTTTTTTTCCTGATATTTTGTTTACTTCTAAGCTCGAGGTTATTTCTAGAGACCCAATCTAGTTTAGTGTGATAGTAATACACTGTTTTTTTTAGAGCCAAGTTACAATCTTGCTCATTTGCAAAATAGATGGATGCAGTTCCCCTTTGATTTCCATTTCTATTAGTTGAGATATAAACAGCTTTCGCGTTAATACATCAGAGCTATCTGAGTAGTGTGGTTTCAATTGCCGCTTTAGGAACATTCTTCATGATAAGGGGGCATCCATAAATAACGTTATATTTGAGGGGGTCCCCCAAAATATAACGATTTTTCACTATGTAGGGGGGGTCCCCTATACATGTTGGCAAAATCCCAAATTACTATAGTTTGGGATTTGTCCACGCCCAAATCCCAAATACATCCCAAATTAATTTCTCAAAAACTTTAATAATAATCTTTGTTTAAACAAATAGTAGATATTCTTATTGTTGTAGATAATATATTTGCTAAATTTTAAGACTACTTTTTTGATTTAATCTTTTACAAATAGCAATTGTTTTTTTTGAATTTGGGATTTGTTAGTGTTTTGCCAACAAGTATAGGGGTCCCCCCAACATAACGCAATTTTTTTATTAAAATTTGTCTAAACCTTGATCCAGTGGACCAAATTGGATGATTTTGGTACCATTCGAATCGTCTCGAGGAGAGGATTCGAATGGTACCAATTTTATTTGATTTGGAGCACTGGGTCACGTTTTATTAACGAAATACTATTGGTTATTATGTTTTCTTATAAAATTACTATAAAATCAATAGTATTTCGTTGATAAAAGTGACCCAGTAATCCAAATGAAATAATTTTGGTACCATTGGATTCGTCTCATAGAGACGAATCTAATGGTACCAAAATTATCCAGATTGGACCACTGGATCACAAGTTTTTGTAAAATTTTATATATAAACATACGGATTTTGAAAAATTTTTTTATATAGTAGAGGGGGGTCCAGCGCTACTATGAGGGGGTACATAACGTTATTTATGGATGCCCC
>QKWP01000222.1:327116-425956 GCA_003550325.1 Gigaspora rosea
TTTTTTTTTACTTATTTTTTTAATTTTATTTTATTTTATTTATTCCTTACTTCTTTCGGAACTTTGCAAGAAAACAACTACTTTCTGGCACTTTGCAAGAAGTAACAAATATAAGCGAATATAAGCAAATATGAACAAATATAAGCGAATATGAGTGAATATAAGGAATATAGTTTTTTTTTTTTGTTTTCATTTTTTTATTTTTTTTTGGTTTCGTTTTTTTGGGATTTATTTTTTTTTGACATTTGTTTATAATAATTCATAATAAAATATGTAATATTTTAAAATATAAAAATAATAAATAAAAAAAAATTTATTAAAAAATTGCGAAAACTTGCGAAAACTTATAAAACATTTAAAAATTTGCAAAAAGCATGATTATGTGAATATAATAATTGTTAATTGATATCATATTCGATAAATATCGATTAACCGGATATATATCAATTACTATCACTATCGATAGTAATCGACAGGGGTAATGAGTATCGATATATATTTTACTAGTTAGTAATCAATATATATCTATATATAAAATTTGCCGATGTTTTCTAATTCGGTCCTTCTTTTTTTATTTTTAAACTTGACTTCTATATATGCTGCCTTCGACTTTCCGTTTGCCATAAATCCTTTGACTGTTACCCTACCATAGTAACTGAGGTTTTTTCAAATTTGTCATGCGAGAGTCCCATTTGGTATATTTCATATAGTAAGTTTTTTTCTAACTCTTTCTCTTGTCCTATTGTGAGAAAAATTTAGCCGAAACAAATTCTATTCCATGCTTGTTATATTTTCAGTTTTCTGATCTAATTTTTCCTCTAATTTTGTTTCATCTTGGTCTGTATTTATATTTAGCACCATTGGAGATTTGCTATCTTCTTTCTTTCTTTTTTTGTATATTTCTAAAAAGGTAGATGTATCTTGTTCTTGTCTATATAGTCCAAGTTTGCTTCTTGAAATAGCTCCACTTCTTTATTTTTGTCTTGACTAATATTTGAGTCTAAGTCCATTGAGACTTTGGAGACATTTTCTTTGTGTAATTCAATGTCAATCGACATTTGTTCAGTCTGGACTTTTCTTTGTCCTTCTATCTCCTCAATTTCATAATTGACAAAACTACTTTCAGCTTCCAATAAAAGATCCTTTCTTTTTTGTTCGTCAGTTTGTTTTTTTGTCTTGTTTAATTAGCTTAAGTTGGTGTTCCATAATTTTTGGATAGTTTTCAATCAACTGCCTTATGATATAAATTTCTGCAGTGATTGTTTGAATTGCATCCAAGATTTCCTGATTGATTATTTGTATTTTCTTATATTCCCTTTTAAGTAAGTTTATACAACTCCTAGCACCTGATCTGATGGCTTGGCAGACTTTTTTGAGAAAATTAACTTTTTAATCCGGTACTAGGTAGGGATTCATCATTGATTATCTACACCGAGATTTGATATTCTAAAAATAGCTCCCTGGTTTGACACATATCGGACCTTTTTAGTTTGTTTATTGTTTATAGTTGTTTGTTTACTTTTTGTTTACTTCCGAACGTGTTTGTTTGTAGCTAATCTGCACTACAGGGTATTATCAATGCCCCACAAATTTTGAAAATTTGTCAAATTTTTTGTAAAAAGTGTTTTTCCTTTGCCTACACTAGTAATTTCTTGTGTGAAAGTATTTTCGTTCTAATAGACTCTAGCTGAATTTTTGTTCTTTATCTTTTTTGTTAAGCTTGTTTAACTTGATTGCTAGTAGAGTTGTCTTAAATTTTTTAACTTCTATTCTTGTTTGGGTGTGGCCGTGAGGATTAGCAGAAAGAGTTTTTGTTTTTTTTTGTAAAATATTAAGTTTTAAAACTTAATTTATTATATATTAATTAAATATTTTTCTTATCAATTTACAAATTTATAAAAAATATTTAAATTATATAGTTTTTAATTTATAACATTTTTTTTTATTATGCAAACTATATTTTTTTATAATTTAAAAATGTTCTTTATATTATTTTATATATAGAATAAAATTTTTTTAAAATTTAAAAAAAAATTTTTTTAGTATAATTTATAAATAAATACTTGTAAATATACAAAATATAGTAATTTTTTATATAAAATATACTTATAGCAAGTTTATAAAATAATAATTAATATATTTTTAAATGATATAAATATAAAATATATATTTAGAGACTCATTATATATATATATATATATTTAAATTTTAAATTCTAAAAAAATGCTAACTTTTTTTTTTTTTTAAATGTTAAGGTGAGACAGGACTCCGAAGAACTCTGATACAACTCATTTGAGTTTGTATAATTTTAGCAGTATTTTAGCCAAATAGATGTATAAAAAAAAAGCAAAACTTGAAAATTTACTATATAAAAATGCAATGTTTGATGAATTTCTATACAAAATTTCCTTTTTTAGAGGTCGGCTAAAGCAGAGTGAAATTTGGTTAGGGTTAGGGTTACCTTTATGATGCAATTATTGTTAGAAGGTTATATAGATATCAATAATATAATTTATGCAGTGTGTAGATCATATATTGAATTAACTCCGCTTTAGTCGACCTCCTTTTTTAGAATCATCTGAGTTGTATCAGAGTTCTTCGGGGTCCTGGTGAGACCTTGCTTTTATCTTTATTAAATTTAATAGAACCTTTTTACAATACTGAAAGAAATTTTATTTTTTAAAACTAATGTTAAGAAATTGCTAACTTTTTTATATACAAGTATTTAATTGGAAATAGAAATTTGTCACACCACGACATGTCACACCCCTGATTCCGACCATTCAAATTGCACGATTTTGTAGACAAAAAATTTTAAGTTTTAAAAATTAAAAAGTTTACTAGTAAAATGTAAAAATAAATAAGCGATATCAAAATATATAATATAAAATTCAAAATTACTACATATCGCCGCCAGTGATCATCACCGGTTACACGATTAGCATATAAATATAAGTATTTGTTTATTTGTGCAACTTAGTATATATTTTGTTTTTTTTCATTACTAATGTTTTTTTTTAGTTTTTAGTGTCATTGATATTGTCCCCGGTATCGTTGTTGGTGTCGTCGCTGGTGTCGTTTTCTTTCGTCGTTGGTGTCGTTATTTTCTTTATCATTAGTGTCATTCATTTTGGCATCTCTTTCATCGTTGGTGTCGACCGTTTTGGCATCTCTTTTGTCATAGGTATGTTCATTTCGTGTTGTTGGAGTCGTCCATTTCGTGTTAGCTTTGTCAATAATGTGTTCATTTTGGTGCTTTGCCATTGGCGCTTGCCTGTTTCGGTGTTTTTTTCGTGTTGTTGATATCGTTCAATTTCGGCGTTGGAATTGTCCCTTCTTTCGTTGTTGGCGTCAACTATTTGATATTTATTTCTCGTAGTTTTTACGTCGGTTCTTTGTAAGTATTCTAATTTTCTTTTAGTTTTTCTTTTTTTTTCTTGCATTTCGTTACTTATCGGTATTTCTTTCGCGAACCTTCTCTGGATAGGTAGAATACCATAGTTGATAAGATAGACGGTAGGCTTAGGGTTTGGTAGAATAGTTGATAAGGCAGACGTTAGGGTTAGGGTTGGGTAGAATAGGCGATTAGGTAGATATAGAGTTAGGGTTATGGTTAGTTAGTTGGGTTGGAGTTACAGGTAAAATGCTCATGAGCAACAACGTGACGTTTATTATGCAACAGGACGTTTTTACAGTAAAATAAGAAAAATATACTTGCGAAAATGCGCTCTTATTTGTTATGTAGATTGAAGTATTTTATACTGGTAGATTTAATGTTATATATGCTATATTATGTAATTATTACGTTCTTATATGAACTAGTAATAAAATGATAAATTAAAAAATTTTAAATTTTATTGGTCGAATCTGACCACGTGATGCCAGCAATGATCACCGCAGGCGATAAATAGCAAATTTCTATAAAATTTTATTCTGAACAACTTTTTCTAAGTTATAAAGATAGATTAGATAGATTGTCTTAGTAAAAAAATAACGTTTTATAAGAAAAATCAAAAATTTTAATCGTTAGCAAATATAAAACTTTTTTTTTACTAATATAATCTATATTTACGTTTAAGTATTATATGTAAAATTTTACGCTAAACAATTCTTTCTAAGTTAAAATGTTAGATTGTTTTAGTTAAAAAAAAGTTTTATATGTACTAGCTTTGAAAATTTTTGATTTTTCTTATAAAACATTTTTTTTTACAAAGACAACCTATCTTTATGACTTAGAAAAAGTTGTTCAGAATAAAATTTTACGTTATATGACGTGCTATTTTATATATATTTTATACTTTATTAAGTAAATTTTAAATTTTTAAAAAATAAAATTTTTTGTCTATAAAATCGTGTGACATGTCGCAGGTACGACAAATTTATTTTCCCTTACAAATAAATACAATCTTTTGACGATCTTTTATATAAAACAAATAAAAATTCACAGAATTAGGTACGTTCACCTTATAAATAGATCAGATTTATTATAAAATTACTAAAAATAGAAAGATTTGCAAAAAACCTCAAGTATAAACAAAAATCCCTATAAATAGAAAAGATTTGTATAAAGATACCAAAAATAAGCAAACTAATATCTGATTTATCTATGTACATTTCATGGTCCTATGCCAAGATATCTTTAATCAAAGTTTGTAAACAATTATTGCTACAGATAAACATTTAGAATTTTTCAAAAATTTGATTAAATATATCTTGGAACCCATTTGACCAAATTTAATTATTTGATGATCCGCCTGTCAAGTAAAGAATGGCGAAATGTGGCATTCTTCTATCTAAAATTTTTTTCATTCTAAGTTAACAATACATATCCACTAATTGAAAGTTGTAGAGCTCGTCGAGGTGCATCTAACGGTAGTTAGATCATCCAAATCGGCCCAGTGGATGGCGAGATATCGTCAAAAAACGATTGGCCGACTATATAAAATCCGTGACGGAAATTACATATGAAAATCACATGATCCAAAATGTGGCGTGCGCCTATCTAAAACTTTTTTTCTTACTATGCTAACGAAACATGTCGATTAATTGAAAGTTGTAGAGCTCGTCAAGATGTATCTAATGTGGTTAAATCATCCAAATCGGCCCAGTGGATGGCGAGATATCGTCAAAAAACGATTGGCCGACTATATAAAATCTCTATGTAAACTTATATTGGTGATGGACTAGGAAAACCCGCCTTTGAAGGGGGGTTTCCATTTTGAGAAAATGGCGATTATAGTTTGTGTTACCTAAATTTCTGTTGATTTTTTCCCCTGAATTTTTGATTTATTTTTAGACATCCAATCATTTGATATCACGTGTTTATTTGTTAACTTCTAGACATCCAATCATTTAATAAATAATTTGATCACGTGTTTATTCGTTATACTACTATACTATCGCTATGTCTTTAAATGAAAATAAAGAAAATACATTTGTTCTATCACATATTTCTTTAGAGCAACTAGATTTAAGCGAATATGAAGATAACGAGTTAGTACAAGAAGTTGCACAAGATTTATGGAAATTTTTTCAATCCAAAAACTGTGAATGCCGAATGAGAAATACTTTTCAATGTTTTGAAAAAGTTGGATTTAAGCGATTTTTTGAACGACATATGCAATTTCGTAGCTTAGATAAAAAAGAACTAGATTTAATTTTAATGGGTCAGCTTATGGCTTTCGAATATAATCAAACAAATGAAGATGCTAAACAGAAGTTTAATTATCAATTTAATAATGATATTAAACTCTGTAAAAATACATACCTTAAATTAATTGGAGTTGGAAAAGATTATCTTGCTCAAATTAATAAAAGTTTAAAAACAAAAGGGTTAGTTGAACGATTACACGGCAATACAAAGCGAATTCCTAATACAAAAAACCGTACAAAAATTGATCAGACTGTATCAAATTTGGTTTTTACATTTATTAGTAATTATGCTAATGTTCATGGGTATCCGTCACCAGGTCGAAATTTACAATATGATACACAGTCAATAATTTACTTGCCAACTAATGAAGATTATACTAAAGTATATAATAATTTTATCGAATGTCTTAATATTTTTCCTGAAAAGCCATTCGATAAAATTAGTTATAAAAGTTTTGTTCGCATTTGGAAAGAGTTATTACCACATATTAAATTTATGACGCCCGGTACAGATTTATGCGAAACTTGTGAAACTTTAAAGGCTGAAATTCGAAGTGCAAATTATAATGAGAAAAAAGAATTAATTCAAAAAAGGTTAGATGATCATAAACAAAAAGCAGAAATCGAACGAGAATACTATCGTAATAATATTTTAACAAGTACGATATTACCTGATACAATGCATATATGTTACGATTGGGCACAAAATGTTCCTGTGCCTTATTCTCCTCAACAAATCGGTACAACATATTTTAAATCTGCACTTCAGGCTCATATTTTTGGTATTTGTAATACTGGACAAAATCCAGCTCAACAATTAAATTATATAATTGCTGAGAATGAATTTCCTCAAGGAACGGGTAAAGAGCAAATACAACAATTAATCTTGTTTATAATGGATTGCGACGATTTCATAATCATGAAAAACATTTAAAAGTAACTTGTGATAATTGCTCTGCACAAAATAAAAATAATCTCTCATTATACTTTTGGTGTTGGCTTATATTAGTTGGCATGTATGATACGGTTGAGGTAAATTTTATGGTAACTGGACATACGAAATTTATATGCGATGGATATTTTGGTAATATTAAAACACTTTTTCGAAAAACAGTTATTAACACAGTAGACGATGTTCAAAAAGTAGTTAATAAGTCAACAAAAAATGGTACCAATAATGGAATATGTTATAATAACGGTAAAGAATGGGCATATTACGATTTTGCTAAATTTTTAAAACCACATTTTAAAGAGCTACCCGGGATTTTAAAGTATAATCATTTTTTATTTACTTCCAAAGATCCGGGAAAAGTATTATGTCAAACTGAAGCATATGGTACATATAGCACATTTAATATTCTAAAAAATAGATTCAACGTTAATGAAGTTCTTGATAAAATTCCTTTAAAATCTTTATCAAAAGAACGTCAAGAATATCTTTACCATGAAATAAGAAAATACGTAGATATAAAATTTCAAGAGATAACTTGTCCAAAGCCATCGTGGCTTAAATAAATAACTTTTATTTATTTGGGAAAAATCTAAAAGCTTGAATAAATAAAAATTTTTTTTATTAAATAAAATTTTAAGGTTAGCATTAAATATAATATAACTTAATATATCATTACGTATAAATTAATTACCGTTATCATATTTTTTCAATAAACCAGCAATAAAAATTATTCTTATTTATATATGGTATAATATAAAAGTATCGTTCAAAACTAAAACCCGCCTTTATTCTTGTTTTTGTAGCTGAAAAGTGGAAATTTTTTTTTATATCGCAATTTATTGATGATCTAATTTGTCACTTTTGATTGGATGATCTTTGATCGTGAATCTATTTTTAGAATATGAAATTTTCGAAGAATTTTTTTTTTCAAATTAAAAAATCTCGATAATTTATTATATCAACATAGGTTAAAAAGTGAAATATATACAGAAAGAAACCGGCACTTTAATTTGAATCAAAAATCTCAAAATTGATAAAAAAGTGTCAAAGGTGGGTTTTCCTAGTCCATCACCCATATTGTTTACATAGAGATTTTATATAGTCGGCCAATCGTTTTTCGACAATATCTCACCATCCACTGGTCCAATTTGGATGATCTAACCACCACTAGATGCGTCTTGACGAGCTCTACAACATTCAATTAATCAACATGTTTCGTTAGCATAGTAAGAAAAAAAGTTTTAGATGGGCGCACGCAGCATTTCGGATCATGTGATTTTCATATGTAATTCCGTCACAGGATTTTATATAGTCGGCCAATGTTTTTCGACGATATCTAGCCATCCACTGGGCCGATTTGGATGATCTAACCACCGTTAGATGCGCCTCGCCGAGCTCTACAACTTTCAATTAGTGGGCATGTATCGTTAACTTAGTATGAAAAAAAATTTAGATGGAAGAACGCCACATTTCGCCATTCTTTACTTGACAGGAGGATTATCAATTACTTTTTTTTCTTTGACTTCTATAGCTTTTACAATTAAAAAAAAAGATTGATCAAATTTGATCAGATGGGTCCATGATATTTTCGATTAAATTTTAAAACCAATTTTTGCTACAGCTTATATTTGATAGATGTTTAAAATTTTATAAAAATTTGATCAAATATATCTTGGCACCTATCTGACCAAATTTAATCAACTTTTTTTTATTTTAATTGTAAAAAGCTATTAATTCAAAGAAAAAAATGTTGATCAAATTTGGTCAGATAGGTTCCAAGATATTTTCAATTAATTGATGATCCGCCAGTCAACAGATGCATGATCATAGTGTAACGTGACGTAAATTACTATGTAAATCACTTATAGACGAAATGCCACGAACCCCCAAGGAAAAATATTTTTTTTACTAAGTTAATGAGTCATGTTGACTAATTGAAAGTTGTAGAGCTCGTCGAGGCGCATCTAACGGTGGTAAGATCATCAAAATCGGCTCAGTAGATGCAGAGATATCGTTGAAAAACGATTGGACGACTATGTAAAATTCTATGTAAACAAATATTTGTTTACATTGTTATAGAATAGGTTTTAATTTTGGTAGAAATTAGTTAGAAAATTAGAACTTAAAAAGGAAATTTTGAAATAACTGTATTTAGTAATAGTGATATGCGAAATTGATGTGCAATGACACTCAATGATGCTTAGCAACGCTTAACGATGCTTAGCGACGCTTAACGACGCTTTGCGACGCTTAACGACGTTTAGTGACGCTTAATGCCACTTAGCGATGCTTAACGACGCTTAGCGACGCTTAGCTCAATAGATATATAAACCCATCTTATTTCTCTTAGTTTTAGGGAGATCCAGACATTGTATTTTATCTTTACCTTTATATTAATTACCCTTCTCTATATTTATTAAATAAACACTTGGGATTTCTAAGGAACAGACACCTTGGAATAGCCCTCTTGTTAAATTAATAAACTGTCTATTATCTCTTGTTGTTTTTACCGAACTGCCTTAGAGAAGTGTGTAGTTTTCTTACAGACATAAAAGAAACTATACTTCCCTCTTGCACACCGCTTTACGCCCAAAGTAAAGGATCTCAGAAGCCATGTGATTGTTACTCTATCGGAATTAAAGAAGGCTTCCAGTACTGTAACATTTGGTGCCTTCTGGTGGAAACCTAATTAAATTATTGGATATTATTGAAGAATTTGGAAATCTTATTATTACTTTTGGCAGAAATATTTATTTTTTGGCTGTTACTAACTCTCTTGCTGTTTAATTGTACTCTTGTTATTTTCTTACAACTTACTTGAAATTTTCTTGGATATTAACTACTTACTATATTTTGGAGATTAAAATTTTGTTAACAACTTGCTACTAACTTTTTTTTTTTTTTGGAGATATTTTATTATTCTTTTATTAGTTTCCTTGAGACTTGGAAACTGACTTCTCTATATGGATAGAGCATACGAATTATATTTAGAACAAATTGAAGTACACGAAACAAGTCATCCTTCCTCACTTGCAGTAGACGTTCTGCAAGCCTACCATCCTGATTTATTCTGTACCATCTGTTATCCTGTTGCTAATTTATACTGTCACTTTCGACGATTTTGGGGAACATATCGAGACAATTATTTTGCTATTCAATACTCACAAAGACAAACGACTCTTACTGTGTTTTAGTTGCTACTACTGATTATAATACTGCTAGAGCCGCTGCTCGAGATATTGTTTTTAGTTGCCGCTATAATAACGACCTTTTAGACCCAAAAGAAGTTATTGCTGGTCTACTCTCCCTATACTCTTGCACCTATCTTACCTCTTAATTTTGAAGCTACCCTACTTGATCTTCATATCGAGGACCTTTTACCTTCTACACCTGCTTCAACTCGACTAAGGACTGAAATCCTTCTATTTGATTTTCAATATCAATTAGGAAGAACCGAATTAAACTTTGACGTTTCTCTACCCAGATCTATATTTACTTTAGGACCTGAACAATTAGCTGATACTAGTATTGGTTCTTCTACTAATACTTACATACCAATCCCTCCAAGCCTTGCACTTCTTTCTTCACCTATCTCAGAAATTCCATATCATTATACTCGAGAAACTACTTCTCCTCTACAAAATCGCTTCTTTCGCTATTTACAACAAACCTTTTCCCCTGCTCGCACAACTGTTCCTCCACCTCCTCCTGTAACTGAATTTTACCCTACCGTTAATTTAGATATAAACGTTACTTCATGCTATACACCGCCATTACTTAATACACCTCTTCTTAACGACCAAAATTTAATTGACCCTCTCGACCATTATATTCAAAACCAAGATACTACTATTGTTAGAGTTGACTCTCCTCCACAATTCGAGAAGATAAATTTACAACCTCTTGTTGAAGAATTAAACCCTATCTTACCTTCTAACCAACCAGAAAATCTAATGAGTGATCAAGCTTTGCAAGCTGCTGCACAAGCAATGACTGATCTTGCTAATGCCCTTGGACAAGGTTCTGAGAAAACTCTTATAACTATTGCAGACTTTTATGGTAACGGAACCCAAGACCCTGCTGACTGGCTAAAGGAATTTAGAAGAGCCGCTACTGCTAATAAATGGAGTGCTGAATGGAAACTTCAACTTGCTCCTGTGTATCTTAAGAGTGTTGCTCTGGACTAGTACATCGCTTTAAACCTAGTACCCAATGCTTTTAATGATGACCATAACCAGGACCGAAGTTTTTAGCATCTTTTTAAGGCACGTTTCTATACTACTAAGCAAAAGGCCCTTTGGCAAAAACAACTTTTCGAGATTAAGCAAGTACCTACAGAGACTGTGGATGGATATGTCAACCGATTTCGTACATTACAAAAGAAAGTGGACCCAACCGGTGTTTTTCCCGCTGATTTTGTTAACAACTTTTTATTCAAGGCTTACGTCCTGAGTATGCAGTTAATGTTCAAGCTGCTATACCTAATACTTTGGCCAATGCTATTAAAGTAGCCCTCCGCTAGGAAACTGGAAAATTAATGACGACCCTACTACCAATACCGACCAAGCTATTCAACAACTTACAGACCAAATTGCTAAGCTAAGTATCAACTTAGCTCAGACACAGACCACACCTACCTCTTCTGTTAATTATGGCGACAACCGTGCTCAAACCCCTCGAATGAAAGAGCCTCCTATCTGTTATTATTGTAGACGCACTGGACATTTTATTCAAGATTGTAATAGTAGAAAACAGGACCAACGACAAGGATCAAATTCTCGTCGCAATAATAATAACAATAACTGGAACAGAAATAACAACCAAAATAGGGACCGCAATGGTCGCTCTTCTAACCGCTATTCCAATAACAGAGACTGTTCTCACAGTCGCAATAATTCTTATCCTAGAAGCCAATCTAGAGACAACAATTATAGAAGCCGAAATGATGATAACTATCGCTCTTACCAAAATTTCTCTAATCGATCTCCTTCTCCTTATCATCGAAGTATTAATTATCTTATACAAAGTCAGACTCAAACACCCTCTCTTACTGCTAGCAAGTGGAAAACACTACTCGATAATCCATCTATCTGAGGTGCCTTGGCTACTCACCTTTATGAGGAAGCCAAAAATACCAATCTTGTTCAAACCTCTGCATATACTACACCTGTTAAATGTAATGTCTCTCTGCAGAATAAACCATATCAAGCTATTATTGATAGTGGTGCTTCAATCAGCATAATTGCTCACAAGGCAGTCAAGGAACTTGGATTGACTATTGAAAAGGCCTCTAACAGCCTTATTGTTCCTGCAATTGGAACTTCTATTCGACCTTTGGGAATTATAAAGGACCTCCCAATTAAAATTGACCATATTATTATTCCTCTTACTGTGGAAGTAGTAGACACTACTTCTTACTCTCTTCTCTTAGGCAATGACTGGAATCAAAAAAGTGGAAGCAAATTATAATTGGAAAAATAGCTGTTATACTTTTAAATGGGAAAACAAGAAACATACTATCCCTACTACTTATGAAAGTAACCAACCTCTACCCAGTCAACCCACTGTGACTGCACCAGATGAATTAGACCTTTATGAACCAGAATACTTATATCCTCGAGAAGCTTATACTTTTGATCGAGAAGACTCAAACCAATCTCTCTCACCAGAACAAAATGAATGGACTACTTATCATTCTCACCGAAAAAACAGAAAAGCCCCTAAACAACGTATCTGTGGAAATTGTGGGTCTTCTGATCACCTCTTTGCAAATTGTCCTACCAACCAATGTAACTGATGCCAGGAATTTGGTCACATCGCTGTTAAATGCCCTAAACAAGCCCCAAGACGTACCACCTGCCCTACTTGTCATGACTCCAACTATCTATACAGAGACTGCCCTAATAATATCTGCAGAGGATGCAGTACATTAGGCCATATTGAAGCTTACTGTCCTCTTGCCACTTGGAAAAGACAAAATTTGGTTTATCAGTGCAGATGTACTCTTGACCAAGTTGATAGTAATCGTTTACCTACCATAGCCCTCGCCGTACTTATCATTGTTGTCAATGTAAGGTTCCTAATAGGCCTGAAGTTCTTAAACTTCTTGAAAAGAAACTTGTATGACCAGGATGTTATAATGATTACCACTGTGCTCTTGACCGAGAAGACCCTAGAAGTATTCATTTCTTCACCCAAGGTGAAGGACGTGGAATGCTTGTCAATTGCAAAGTATGTAATAAGTCAGACACAAGGCCTAGAATGTGTCAATTAGATAGTCTTCAAGAAGAATTATGGTTTTGTGAATTGGAACACTTCTATGGATACAAAGCTAGCCAAGATGTTCAATATAACCCTAACTATAACCTCTGGACCAGAATTAAACGTTATACTGAATCGACAAAGAATGCAGGACACTAGTATGAAATGAACCAGACCAGAATTTACCGACTTGCTAAGATTCTCTTAGATGAAAATGACCAGACCATCACCCAGGCCTTAGAACCTCTAACCTCTAATCGCATAACTCAACCTTGGAGCTATGAGGAAATGCAACTTATATTGCAAGCTGAGTCAAACCTATTATCAGAAAATGATATTGACCCTCTGCAAGCAATTTTAGATGAATCCTTCGACACTAGCCACCCAGACTATGACCAGAAGTATGCCCTCGCTGTACTTAGAAAAAACTTTACAGTTCCTGTCGACCTTTGCCAAGAGTGTTTACATGTTAAACACCAGGACGAATTGAATGCAAATCAAGGATATTGTGATAATTGCAAACTTCCAGACCCAGAAATTTACTCTCCACCTACTGAGGAAACTAACAAAGAAATAGATGATGATTCACAGTTTTATCAACTCCAACAACAAGTGCAACAACAAGACCAATTGATAAAACAATTACAAGCAAGAATTGAAACCTTAGAAACTACCAACGCTGTTTTACTATGCTTTTTCCAAGAAGAAGCCCAAAATGCTCACCAACGGGCTAATGCCTTGGATACGCTCTGTCAAAATTTTTAGAGAATCCTAAGCAGAATTATAAACTACCTGTCGACCCAGACCAGACCCTTATACCTAGACCTGTAAATATTATTACTCTTGAATATGAAGAATATACTCTATCGGCTCAGACCTCTTTAAATATTGGACCACTTAATAAAGAACAAGGTCTAGCTTTTCGAAAATTATTAGAAGAATTTGCAGACCTCTTTGCAAATAATATAACTAAGCTAGGACGAACCAATTTGGTTACTCACCGGATCTATACTGGGTATGTACATCCTATTCGTTTTCGCCCTTATTCTGTACCTCCATATGAACAAGAATTTATACAAGAAGAAATACAAAGAATGTTAGAACACAAGCTTATTCAACCTTCTGATAGCCCATGGACCTCACCTGTTGTTCTAGTATGAAAGAAAAATGGCAAATTACAATTCTGTGTAGACTACAAAAAAGTAAATACCATCACTAAAAAGGATGCTTACCCTCTACCTCGCATTGATGAAATGCTTAATGCTCTTACAGGATGCTCTTGGTTCTCTACTCTCGATCTTGCAAGTGGATATTGGCAAGTTGCCATAGACCCCATAACAAAGAGAAAACTGCCTTTACTACACGATACGGAATTTATGAATTTAATATAATGCCTTTTGGTCTTTGCAATGCTCCTGCAACTTTCCAAAGACTAATGGATCGTGTGTATAAAGAAATTGCATGGAAATTTGTAGTTGTGTACTTGGATGATACAATTGTTTATTCTAGAACATTTAATGAACACTTAGACCATTTAAGAAGAGTATTTAATAGGATTAAACAAGCAGGACTCAGACTTAATCGCCAACTACCTTTCCTTGAACACCTAATCTCTGCTAAAGATATCGCCCCTGACCCTCAAAAAGAGAAGCTGTTTAACGGATTCAACCTCCTAAAAACCTTACAGCCCTTCGATCTTTCCTCGGACTTGCAGGATACTACCGCCAATTTATTCAAAACTTTTCATCAATTGCTCGCCCTTTGAACTCTCTTTTGCATAAAGATGAACTCTATCACTGGCAAGATAAACAACAGAAAGCTTTTGAAGAGTTAAAATCTAGACTTATTACTGCCCCTATATTAGCCTACCTCAACTCTAAGGAGACATTTATTCTTGCTACCGATGCTTCTTACAATGGCTTTGGAGCCACACTAAGCCAACTAGATAGAAATGGGAAAGAACACCCAATTGCCTATACTAGTAAAAGTCTGCGAAAAGAAGAAATGAATTATGCAGCAACTGAACTTGAATGTGCTACAGTTGTATGGACCATAGAACATTTTCATAAATACCTAGGTGCTACAAAATTCATTTTAGTTACGGACCACTCAGTGTTGAAATGGTTACGTACTGCCAAACCCAAAGGAAGAATTGGAAGATGGATCTTGAAGCTCCAACCATACAATTTTGGAATTATTCATAAACCAGGCCGAATATTAATGCCCTCTCACGGTTACCAACTCAGACCATTGTACCTAATAAATTATATGAATCTTGACCAATATCATAACCTTTACCACTATTTGGACACAGACCAATTTCCAGATGGAATTACTGACCAAGAACAAAAACGACTTATGACCCAGGCTAAATATTTTGAAATTAGACATCATCTTCTCTATAAGAAGAATAAAAGAAACCCAGACAGACCCCTTAGAGTTATAAAATGGACAGAAATTGAACCAGTATTATATATGATGCATAAGCACCCCACTGCTGGACATTTGGGAACGGACGCTATGTATTATAAAATATCAGAATGTTATTATTGGGATCAAATGTATCGAGATATACAAGAATATGTGAAGACTTGTGAGGAATGCCAAAGAAGACAAAAAGGTTATAGAAAAGAACCTTTACACCCTATACAAATAGGAAGAGCTTTCGAACGTATTGGAATTGACCTTGTAGGCCCTTTGCCTATAACTAAACAAAACAATCGATATATTATTGTTGCTACCGAATACCTAACATGATGGCCAGAAGCTCGTGCTGTTCCAGATGCTAGTGCTAGTACGCTTGCACAGTTTATCTTTAAAGAAATAATCTGTAAACATGGAACTCCAAAAATTATCTTATCAGACCAAGGTCGCAATTTTATTAGCGAAACAATTAGAATTCTATGTGAGAAATTTCTTATCAAGTATAAATTTTCTTCTCCCTACCACACTCAAACAAATGGTATGGTAGAAAGATTTAATAGAACATTGTGTAAATCACTTGCGAAAGTAAAAGGAGATGATGATTGAGATTTGTATATACCTGCTGTTCTTTTAGCATATAGGACAAAAAGACATGCTACCACAGGATATACCCCCTTTCAACTTATATATGGGAGATATGCTACCTTACCAATCGAAGCACTTTTTCCAGTAGAACCTATAGAAATTGATGATGAAATAGACTTACAAGGAAGTATCCTTCAACGTGCTTATGATTTAATAGAGAAATTACCAAATTATCAGACTCAGGCTAGACAAAATACCGAATGATCACAGCAGAAACAAAAAGTCCGTTTTGATGCCAATATTCGAACAGAGACATTTGAAATTGGTGATAAAGTATGGATACAAAGAAAGGAACTAGAAGCCTCTCGCTCAGCCAAATTTGAAGACAAAAGATTTGGACCTTTCCTTATTCATGAGAAATTAGACAATGGTGCTTATAAATTACGGACAATAGAAGGAAAAATTTTACAAAAATATTATAATAGTGATCGTCTTGCCAAATATTATGAACCACAAACATGGGAACCAGTAGTTGTTATTGATTTTTCTGGAAATTTCTAGAAGAAATTTGATCTACAAGGGGATGAAACACACAATTTAATTCGTAAAACCTCAAAATGTATTTATACAACTACCCCTTTTGGAATTTTCCCAAAAATGACTACCCCTATATTGCAACCTCAAACCTTGTTATCCCTTCAGTACCTTTTTCGAACATGGAAACAAAATAATATCGCCCAAAATTATGCATTGTGGATTACATCACAATGTGTATGGTTATATGATAATAATGATACCACTCAGACTATTGACCTTACTAATGTAATTACTTCTTTTCTTGAGCCAGACTCAAATAATTTTCTGAACGTTCTAGAAGACACAAAACAATTAGAAATTAATTTACCAGAAGTAAATGACACAGAAGAAATAAATCTGAACTTAGAATTAGAAGACATACAAGAAGAAACATTAACAGTTCCAATTACTAATCAAGAAGAAGTCACTCCTGCTCTATTGCCTAAAAAATTAACCAAGATTGTACAAGACATTATCCAACCTTGTGGACCTCTAACTCAGACCTCTATCCCTCCATATACTGGAATAACATATTAAGAGAAATTGCAGAAAATTCTCAACCGAATTAAAACTCGAACAAGAAACAGACAAGACCAAAATAAACTGCTTGAAGCTTATTATTATCTTGGTAACCTTATAGACAAGTACCCAAAAGATCATGAAGATATTCAATCTATAATTGAGAAGACTCAAGGAGAAAGAAGAGCCCGAGACACATGGAAGTGTGCCAAACGGATGAAATTGGGTTTCTCCAACCAACCTATAGAAAACATCTCTCAAACAACCTATATTACTTACACAATGATTACAAGGTTAACCGATGCCGAACTTTCTCAAGTCCTTCCCCAAATTAGAACTCACGGAGTTCGTTCTTAAAGGGGAGAGAAATGTTATAGAATAGGTTTTAATTTTGGTAGAAATTAGTTAAAAAATTAGAACTTAAAAAGGAAATTTTGTAATAACTGTATTTAGTAATAGTGATATGTGAAATTGATGTGCAATAACACTTAATGACGCTTAGCGATGCTTAACGACGCTTAGCGATGCTTAACGATGCTTAACGACGCTTAATGACGCTTAGTGATGCTTAATGACGCTTAGCGACGCTTAACGACACTTAGCGANCTTGGGATTTCTAAGGAACAGACATCTTGGAATAGCCCTCTTGTTAAATTAATAAACTGTCTATTATCTCTTGTTGTTTTATACCGAACTGCCTTAGAGAAGTGTGTAGTTTTCTTACAGACATAAAAGAAACTATATTTCCCTCTTGCACACCGCTTCACGCCCAAAGTAAGGGATCTCAGGAGCCATGTGATTGTTACTCTATCAGAATTAAAGAAGGCTTCTGGTACTGTAACAACATAAAATTTTACATAGTCATCCAATCGTTTTTTGATGATAACTCAGCATCTACTGGGCCAATTTTGATGATCTCACACCTTTAGATTCGTCATAATGAGCTCTACAACTTTCAATTAATCGGCATAATTCATTAACTTAGTTAAAAAATATTTTCCTTGGGTAATCGTGGCATTTCTACTATAATAATCTTTATTATAAGTAGTAATGCCACGATCACCCAAGGAAAAATATTTATTTTACTAAGTTAATGAATTATGCCGATTAATTGAAAGTTGTAGAGCCCATTATGACGAATCTAAAGGTGGTAAGATCATCAAAATTGGCCCAGTAGATGCTAAGTTATCATCAAAAAACGATTGGGCGACTATGTAAAATTTTATGTTTGTTTACATAGAATTTTACATAGTCGGTCAATCGTTTTTCGACGATATCTCCGCATCTACTAAACCGATTTTGATGATCTAACCACCGTTAGATGCGCCTCAACGAGCTCTACAACTTTCAATTAGTCAACATGACTCATTAACTTAGTAAAAACAATATTTTTCCTTGGGTGATCGTGGCATTTCGTCTATAAGTGATTTACATAGTAATTTGCATCACGTTACACTATGATCATGCATCTGTGACTAGTGGATCATCAATTAAATTTAAAAATTGTTTAAAAAATTAAAATAATCTACATGGGTATGGCAATACCAAAAAGGGATGTAAAAAATACCAATTCCCTATAAATATTTATAAATATTATTAATATTATAAATATAGTAATCTACTATATTATTGTAAACACTTTTTAAAAATTTATAAGTTGGGTTCAGATAAGTAAATATAGTACAAAATTTATATTATATTTTAAGCAATTTTCAAGGTACAATATACTAAAATTTTCACAATTTCATTAGATCATGTGGAAAATATTCAGGAAATTTAATGAACTTTCATTTTTGGATTTTTCTAGATTTTTTTGTTTTTACTAAAAAATTTACTCAAGATTGTACTTGTTTTAGATTAGCTAAATTTTGTCTATATGTAGTATGATATTATGCTAATATTATACAGTATAAAAAAGACTATATTTTGTATGACAAATCAGTATAATAATACGTATCCTTTTTTTTCTTACAAAACAATAGGTAGTTATAAAGACTTAACAAATGACCAAAAGAGTACCAAAAGGTACAATAATTTATGGCCACTAGCAAGGTGAATTAGTTTATTCTATTGTAGCAGCTATTAGATGCTACAAATCTGTAGTACAAAATATTATTTAAGAGTTTTGTCAGATAGGATTAGAGGCAAAAAAAAAGACCAGACATCCTAGGCTTCTTTCACTTACTAACTATAAAAATCTAAAAAACTTAGTAACTGATAGCAACCGATATCTTAATCTTACCCAAATTACTAATCTTTTTAACTACCAAAACAAAAGAAAATTTCTAGAAGTACTATGCATTATGCTTTGCATAGTAAAAATTTGAAATCATGTATTGCTACCCAGAAACTACCGTATATTCCCGAAAATAAGCTACCTTTTTTGGGCCAAAAATTACACAAAAAAACGTAGGGTAGCTTATTTTTAGTGTATAGCCATTTTTGAAAAAATTGAAAAACGTACTAATAAAAAGTTGTCTAAATGACACCAGATCTTTATTGTAGGTGTATTTTGATGCGCTGAACAACTTTACTTAATCGAACTTTTGAAGTTTACTTAGTAGAAAAAAAGTTTTATATGTAGCAACTGCCAACGTGTTTTTTTGAGATTTTTGAAAAAAATCAGGGGTAGCTTATTTTCGGAGTAGCTTATTTTTGGGAATATACGGTATTGGTTTTTAAAAAAAAACAGACAAAAAAGACTTGAATAGGCTTATGTACATAAAAATTAAACTGTATAATACTTCAAATATGTATTGTGGTTAGACAAAACCAAGTGTCATCTCTTTTAGAGCTTTTGTGATCTTGTTTAGCATAAGTCTTATGAAAAATAAAATATGAATTGTTTAAATGGAACTGTAGGTTATAGCAAAGGTCACAAGTATTGGAGCTGCTTCTTCTGCTATGGGCTTAGAAATATTGTTTTACTTAAATTCTCTATTACTAGTGATTCTTATATTAAAATTCTTTGTTGGTATATTCTTTCTGCTTTAGAAAAATTTCTATCTAGTAATAATTATAGTAGTCCTATCTTTAGCAAGACAATGCCAGACCTAATATTGCAGACCATACAAAGACATTTATAGCAAAAAATTGAATTAGATAGATAAATTGGCCCTCTTAGAGCCCTAACCTTACCCCAATAGAAACTTGTAGTCTGTAGTTAAAAGGTTTTTGTACTACAAGCCAAATCTGGTAACCTGAATAAGCTGGATACTCTTGTTAAAAAGATTTAGATGACATACCACCTGAGTATTATTATAAGCTAATTACAAGCATGCCTGATTGGGTTGCTGCTTGTATTAAAGCAAAAGAGGAACCAATAAAGCATTAAAACAAAAATAGAGTTTTTTTTGTAAAAAAAAATGTAAATAAAAAAAAATTGAATTTGGATTTTTGATCAAATGAAAAAAACTATATTTATAGTTTTTTTTATAAAATTTCTGTATAATTTAACAAAATTATACAAAATTTTAGTATATAGTCAACTCTCTCTAATCTGAACTGCCAGGACAGCTTTTTTTTACTATGTAAAAATTTGAAAAGTTCAGTTTTTAAAAAGTTATATATGGCTTATCTGAACTTTATAATAAAATTTACAAATGTTCTAAAAGATTTTGTTTGGTTTAAAAAGAGTTTATTAGCAAACAAATTTTTTTTCTCATGAATCAATTTTCCCTTTATTTTCAAAATTATTGTTTGCAATATTTAAAACTAAATTTTTATAACATTAAAATTTTTACAAAACTAATAAAAAAATAAAATAAAATAAAAAAAATAAAAAGTTATAAAATTCTAAGTAGTAATGAAACTCATCAGAGATATTAAGTCTGAAAAACAAGCATTTTTTATTTGAAATTTTTTATAAAACCTTTATTGAAAATTTTCTTCAATTTACTATACAAATCTATATTAAATTAAAATTTACCCAGATTAGCTATTAACATAATTGTGTACAAATTTAAATCTTTTAAAAAAAATTTTCTTGTTTTTGTTATTATTTGTGTTTTTTGTTGTATTTATAACACAAATTTTATTTTGCTTATACCTGCATAAATATAATATAAATCAAGTAATATCAGCAAAAAAATTAACAAAAAAGGATACAAACTCCTGTCAAATTTCTATTTAAGCAACCTTAAATTTTCTTGAAACACAAAAAAAAAATAGATTAGCTCCACTTTTAAGTATTCATTAAGTTGCTTTGAATTATGCCATTGCTGAACAAAACTACATAATGCTATAGCTAAAGGTGCACCAAAATGCCCAAGTTCTTCTACGTTACTTACAGCCAAAAAAGAAAATAAGTTAGTATGGTATTGCTTAAATATGCAAAGTCTAGAGTTTGGACTGACTAAAAAGGCTGTTAATATAATGGTTATACAAATGCTTGCTACAAAAAATAAAAAAAATTTAACTAAAAATAGATCTAGTATCAAATAGTGGAAACTATTCATACACAATTATCTACAAATTTTTTTTGGTGTGCCTCAAAGCTTACTAAAGTATGAGCTACTAAAGCAAATCCAATTGTTATTGAAAATCATTTCGCAACACTTGAAAAACTTATTTATAAAAACTATCTTATACCTAACAGAATTTGGAACATGGATAAAAGCAGGTTTAATATCTTTGTGTGGTTAGCAAAAGTAATAGCTCAAAAAGACATTCGTCAAGTTCACAAAACTGTAGCTAGAAACTCAAAAGGGCATATATCTATTTGCCCTACTATTTCAATAGCTGGAATATATGGGTACTCCCTTTTAAAAGGGCCTATTTTTACATTTTTTTGAAAATTGAGTTTTCGTTAGATTCATATAAATTTTGACATAATTGACATTTTTAAATTATAAATGAAAGTCGATTTGCATAATAAAAAATAGAAATAATATAAAAGAAATATTACATGAAGTTGTCCAAGGCCAAGCACATTACGAGATTATCCAATAGTCACCTGTTATATTTAACCAATTAAAATCGTGAAATTTGATTAATCTTGAAAATCCAAACAAATGGTTAAACTTAATTATCTCAAAATAAAATATATGTAAAAATGGGCCCTTTTAAAAGGGAACACCCAATATATTCTTTCATTACTTATTTATAAAGGCATTAGAATAATTGAAGGTATATTAACAGGCATATTAGTTCCACTAGGCACTATCACTTAGAGTTCTTCAAATTCAAATCAAATCAAATATTGGGTTAATTTGAATTTGATTTGATTCAAATATTTGGATTCGAATTTGATTTGAATTTGAATTTTTAATAATAATTTTCAAATCAAATCAAATATTTGTCAAATCAAATCAAATTTGGCCAGATTTGAATTTGATCAAATCAAATATAGTCAAATTTGAATTTGATCAAATATTTGATTCAAATATTTGAAGATCAAATCAAATTGCGGAACTCTACTATCACTGCATTTACTGAAACCGGATATATGCACAAAGATATTTTTAGAATGTACTGTATACTGGTATAGAGCACTTTAGTAATTTGATTCTTCCTACTCACCCTGTCTTGCTTATGCTTAATGGAACCACTAGCCATGTAGATCTAACTAGTATTAAATATTGTTAAGAAACAATATTCTTCTTTATATATTGCTGTCAAATACTACTCATATACTTCAACTATCTGAGATTCCTTTTAAAAAACTTAAAACTGTATACAATAAAGCATCAGATCATTATCACATTAATAATAATTTTGGAGTAGTTACAAAATATTTATTTGTTCAAATTTTTGGTAAAGCATTTTATGAAACATATACACCAAATGCGATTAGATATGTATTCGCTACAACTGGTATTTGGACCCTAAATTCTAATATAATAACTCTGAATGTTAATACCTTCATTAGCAACATTTCAACCAGTTATTTCCTCTCCAAAACCAACTCATGAATGCACTACAAAATTAATAGACTAATATAGCTTGAAAATAAAAATGAAGAATTGTATGAATATATTCAATGATTAGAGCATTCTGGAACAACTTCTTTGGCTTCAATTATTAAGTATTCACAACTATAACAACAGCCTGTTGAGAAAAAACCCCAAGCCTAACCAAGACATTCAAATTTGGAACTCTTATAACTGCAGAATCAATTATTAAAGAACTAGAAGAAAAAGAAAACTTGAACAAAAAAAAGATTAAAAATATAAAAGTAAGAAAAGAACAGCAGATTCTTAATAAAACGAAGAAACAGAATAAAAAATAATAGCAAAAGTAAATATATTGTTAAAGGACAATATATTTTAAATACCTTTAATATCTTGTTTTTAAATAGTTCTATAAACTATAAAAATAAATAAATAAAATCAATTTTTTTTTATAAAATTAAAAAAATCGTATTATTAAATACAATTAAACTCTATATAATAAACTGAATTTTTTTTAAAGTAAATAAACAATCATATATTTAAATAATTGTTTATTATAAGAAATTTTTTATAATTTAAAATTATTGTGAAAAATAAATAAATCTTTTTTAGCAGATTATCTATTTAATTCTAATAAAAAAAAATTTTTTTTTATAAAATTTTGACCAATATTCAAATGATTAGATCTATTTAGAATATCAGTCAAATTTTATAAAAATTTTAAAATATGTATAACATAATACCATGAGCCTGTTTTACTAATGAATTTTAATCTATTTATCAAATAAAAAAAAATCAAGTTCATTATATATCCATGGAATTAGGTCTGTGGGTTTTAAATTTTTATAAATTATACGGATTGTAACTTTTATTATTAAAAAAAATTTTTAGTATATAAAGTATAAAAAAATTTTATGGTTAAATAATAAATTAAGAATTTAACTAATTTTAAAGTTATAAATTTTAACCACCCTTTATTTTTATAGAAGTTTTTTATATAAAAAATTATTCTTTAAAGATTAGGGTTAGGGTAAGGGTATAGGTATATTAAGTTAGAGGATAAATTGATTATTTATATGCAAAATTAGATGCCAATAACTTTTATTTAATAGCCCAAAGCTAGTTTTTGTAATAAAATTTTGCAATATTGATAATTTTTTGATTTTTTTCTAAATTTTCTTAAAATTTTCTTTATTTTGTCATACAAGATCCTGCGATCTGATTGGTAAATTATAGAGTGGTTATATCACCAGAGAGCAAGTTAGCAATACTTATAAATTAATTGTATATTTTATATATTAAATTTTACAAATAAATACAATTTTTTGAAGAACTTTTATATAAGACAAAAAAAAATATACAAAATTAGATATGATACTTTATAATATAAATTTTGTGCTATTTTACTTACCTAATTCTGAGTAATAAATTTTTAAAAAGTATCCACAATTATACTTGCTAGCAAAACACGAACAAATCTCAAATTCAAAAAAACCAATTGCTATTTATAAAAGATTAAATCAAAAATAGTCTTAAAATTTTGCAAATATATTATTTATAACAATAAGAATATCTACTATTTGTTTAAATAAAAATTATTAATAAAGTTTTTGAGAAATTAATTTGGATGTATTTGGGATTTGGGTATGAACAAACCCCAAACTATAGTAATTTGGGATTTTGCTAATATGTATAATCCACAATAATATAGTAGACTACTATATTATGAATATTTATAAATATTACAGTCGGACTCCATAAATGCAACCTCCATAAATGCAATACCTCTCTAAATGCATGTTTTTTTCTATTCCGTAAGATGTTATTAGTGCTAAATGCACATTCTATATTCTGTAAATACACGTTCTCTTGAATAATATTTTATATTACACTAACCTCCCTAAATGCGCGTAGCCAATCAAATTTTAGTATTTAAGATAGATTATACAGTTTTGGTAGAAGTTACACAAACTTGGATGATCAAATTTTTAAAGCTGCAATTTAATTGGCTTACTATAAATGCAAACCTCTCTAAATGCACGTTGTAGGCTTGTCCCTTCAAGTTGCATTTATGGAGGGTTGACTGTATAAATATAGAATTTATAATTTGGTGCATTATGTACTTAGTGCACCCCATATACTTAGTGCATTCCTAGTATATAGTATATCTCTATAGTAGCAATTATAAATAATAATAATTAGAATTAGGGTAGGGTTAGTGTTAACTTGTACAATATTACATAGCATTAGTTTTGTGTAACTAAAATTATTTTTGAGAGTTAGGGTTAGGGTTAGGGTTAGGTTAGAAATTAGAATTAGAGTTAGTATTAAGGTTAGTATTAGATAACTTGTACAATGTTACATGGCATTAGTTTTGTATAACTAAAATTATTTTTGTACTGAATCTTTGTATATTAGAGGTAGGGTTAGGTTAGAGGATAGAATTAGAGTTAGTATTAAAGTAGTATTAGATAACTTGTGCAACATTATACAAAATTAGTTTTATAACCAAATTTATTTTTGCACAAACAATATACTAAAACTTTGTGTAATATGTATGTATATATTTATATTATACAAAGTATTAAAGAGGTGCACTAAGTGCATGTGTACAAAATTATTAAACCCTATATAAATATGATAAATATTTATAAATATTATAAATATTTATAAATATTATAAATATTTATAAATATTATAAATATTTATAAATATTATAATTTTTTTTAAAAATGACCTGCTTTGGCCTTAGCTTTATTGAAAGTAATGATATTTGTTATATTAATGAGCGTACAACTAACCATACATACACTTTTAGTGTCTAATTTAAATAGTTTGCCCAATGGTTTTATTAGAAATGGTAAAGTCAGTCCTGGTCCTAGGACTTGCAAGTCCTACCACATGGACCTAAGGACCAGGTCCTCATATAATAAGTCTTAGATCTTATGTCTGATTAATAGGATTAAGTTCTTAAACTTAGTTCTAATACTTTCTAACCAATTAAAAATTTTTGTTTACTATTTTATTACTAATATTTTTAGAACCTATTGTGGGCCTATAAACCTAGGTCCTAAAATTGGGACCTAGTCTTTAAAGACCAGGTCCAAAAACCAGGTTCTAAAGTCTCAGACTTAAGGACTTTACCATTCCTAGGTTCTATACTAGCTACTATATCTACAACTCAACTATAGGAATTGCCTATTTAAAGTTAGGGTATTTTGTTGGCTTGTGTAATATATAAATTTGCAAATTTCCTGTTTCTAATTGGCCAAACAACCAGTTTGGCCAATCAGAAACAGGAGATCTGCAAATTTATATATTACACAAGCTAACAAAATACTCTATTCTTAAACAATCTGGTTCATGTTCCTCTTATTACTACTGAATGTTATTACAATATAATCAGATTTTTGATAAATTTTTTTTATATAAGATTATACAGACAAAACCAAAACATTAAGAAATAGAAACCTATTTAGCAAGTGCTAAATAAAGAGTAGTAAAAATTTTAATAGTATTACTAAAACCAGAACTTCAAAGTTAGATATCACAAAACTAAATAAAAAACCTTAAAAAAGAAAGAGTTAACCAATCTGGTTATCAGAATATATTAAAAAAAATCTATACTATAGAAATAAATATCAAGAAAAAATATATTAATACTTAATACCAAAGTAAATCAATCCATTTGAGCTAACTGGTTTAAAAGTTTGAAAGCAATTGGTATAAGAATTGTGACGGCTGATGCTGATTTTGGCTGATGTTGAATATCATGTGACAATTTGGTCTGGAAATTGCAGATCGGGAAGACCGGGAAATTTCAAAACAAACATTCGTTCTGCCATAAATCAGTTGTAACACAAAAATCTGCATAAGAAACAACCTTTAGTGTTCTAACAAAAAGCTTTCCTTGAACAATTTTGCTAATACGTCTACTAACATTTGACCATATTGTAATCACTAACCCTAACTTAAACGAAGATAAGTTCAGTATCATCATCAAAAACCACATAACCAATGAAAAATTCTTTAAGTTCATTTATGTTAGGGTTAGTGACTAGAATTTAGAAGGATAGAAGGTCATGTAGTAAAATTGTTTAGGAAAAATTTTTGTTAGTGCACGAAATTTGCAATTTTTGGCCAATGACTGTTTGTTTTGAAATTTCCCGATCTTCTCGATCTGCAATTTCCAAACCAAAAAGTCATGTGATCTTCAGCATCAGCCAAAATCAGCATCAGCTGTCACAAGAATTAAAGAAAAAATAGATATATGTACTAAAATTAGAACAAATCTTATAAGAGCAAAAGTAAATACCAGTAAGGGTTTAAGCATATACCTAATTGCAAATATTAGTTAATATTATAGTACAAGTTACTAAAGATTTAAGTGCATACCTGTATAAAGCAGATACTATTTTAGTTAAGTTTTCTGTTGAAAATAAATCAAACTGTACTTTTATATATAAGATTAGAGTCTTAATACTATAAAGACAAAAAATCTAAAAGTTCAACTAATTATATATACAGGTAATTTAGTAAACAATCAAAATTGATTAGTAGAATAACAATTGAGAGTTTAAATAGACAATTTTTGTAATTGAATTAGGTATAGTAGCCAGCAGTGTTCATTTTTCATATGCACAAAAGTGTGTGCATGTGTGTGGATCCAATCAAATTGCTTTATTTAAAAATTTGATTGGATCCACACATGTGCACATACTTTTGTATATGTGAAAAATGAACACTAGTAGCTAGTATAGAATAGCTAGTATAGAACCTCTTTGAGGACAAACTACTTAAGTAATGATCTATGAGTGATCATAGAGGTTGGAACCAGATAAAAAATTGTTATACAGGTCACCTGTATAACTTTAAAATTGATTACTCAAGTGAAATTGATTAGTATAGGGTAGTAATAAAAGTTAGAAATAATTATTTTAATGAACCTAGTATAGTGTTCTATGTTAACTATTTATAGAGATTTTTTTACTAATCAAGTTTTAAATATATAGTGATAATATAATTTTATTATAGCAATATTTATTATAACAATATTCATTACAGCAATATTTATTGTGTAAATATTTATTATATTGTATAAAACTGCATAATAAACCTAATTTATTAACAAAGTATTTGTTTAAAAGAAGTTGATACAATATTTGGCCCAAATAATTGTGATTGATCTTGATTTATTTTATTAACCATCTTGCTATACTGCTTTTTTTTTGCTTTTCTATTGCATTTTGTTACAGTTCTTCAATTGAGATTGATGCTTATATATCCATTGCCATATATATATTACCCAGCTCTAACTTTACTATAATTTGAAGTAATATTTTGTAAAAATTAAAATTAAATCTTTATAAAAAAAGTTATGAAACTATTTTTTATAATTAAATAAAATAAAACTTACAATTTAGTTTAAATTTAAAATTTAACATCATTTAATACTAAAAAAAATAGAAATAATAGACTTGGAACCAAAGTTTTATGACCTTATAGTATATAAAAAAATGCTTTGTACCTTTGTAAATATATTGTATAAGAAACAATTGTTTTTTAAAAAACTTTAAAAGAGAAAGAATTTGCTAATGCTAAACACATACAGGTGATTAAAATAATATAAAAAATGCCTGTAATTTCAAGATTTTACAAAGCACTTAGCTATTCACATACTTCATTCTTCTGCTTAATTAGTGCAAATTATAGTGTTAGGAATAGTCAAATATGCATGAACTGGAAAACAACAGGTGCAGTCCAAAGTTTTTCAAAAATGGGTATCATTATTTAGATTGTGATTATGATAAAAAAAATACTTTTATAATGCATATAATAATAATTATTGCTATTAATAGCTAATTTTATGCCAATTTGTTAATTCACAATTTTTAAATTTACTTAGCACTATTCTTATCCATTTTCAACTAGATTGTTATAGTATTAACTGGATAAACTAACCAACCATGATTGATCAATTTTGCTTGATCCAGTTCCAAACTCTAAGTGATTAGTACGCTATTAGCACTATTTTTATATTAAAATTTAGAGCAAAATTACTATAATTTTTATTATATGTTGAAATCTAATACTACTCCAATAATAAATAATTTTTTATTAAGTTAAAAGCTCAAGTCAATTAATTGAAGTTGTAGAGCCCACTAAAATGCATCTAATAGTGGTTAATTTATTCAAATTGGCCTAGTGTATGCTAAAATATTACAAAAAAACAATTGACTAACTATATAAAATTTCTAGTTTGTTTATATAAAATTTTATATAGTTGGCCAATTATTTTTTAGTGATATCTTAGTATATACTAGGCCAATTTGAATAATCTAACCACTTTTAGATATGCTTTAGTGAGCTTTACAACTTTTAATTAATTGATTTGAGCTGTTAACTTAATAAAAAAATTACTTATCATTAGAACAGCATCAGATTTTAGCATATATTAAAAGTTTATATTGTTGTTCCAATATGGTAATAGTTCCAATTATTCCCAGATTACCACTTAAATTAAATATCAGAAGTGTATATATAGCTAGTTGAACTCCAAAATTAGATTGAATAAATCCTAGACCTCAAAATAGATACTTTGAAACTAAAAAAAAAATTATTATATATTAGGTAGAAATAAATAATAGAGTTTTAATAAAAGCAAATCATTAAAATAATTAATAATACTATTCTATATATTTGTAATTTAAAAATATATATATTGTACTATAATCTACTTTATAATTTTTTAAAACTAATATATAAAAAAAAATTAATAAAATCAGAGCAAATTTATTAAACTAATTTATTCTATTTTTATTAATCTTCTTTATATTATTTATACTTTAGTTAAAATTTAAATAATTTTTTGTATTTTTTAATAATATAATAAGCCATTCTATTTTTTTTAGCAAAAGTATATTACGCAATTTTAGAACTTTGGATATTTCTAATATAAATTATATAGAGCAGCTTAACAAAAACTATTTAATTATTTTGACAACAAGTAATCCAATTTGAATAAACTTTTTTTAAATAAAAGCTCTCAATAAAATACATTAAACAAAAAAGTTTATTCAATTCTAATTATTGAATTAATTATTTTTAACAAAAATACTATAGTTAATAGTAATTATACTCTATATTATAGATGCCCAATCTTTAATAATTCTTTGAAGACAGTATTGTGAATAAATTATTACAAAAATAAAATAGGTTATTTTTAAATAAATTTTTTTTTATTTTACAAAGTTGAACCATTTTTAAAAAATTTTTTTATTAGAAATTTAAAAAATAGAATTAAATACAATTTTAAAGTAATCTAAGCAATGTGTAGTGTTATATAGTATTGGTTACATTACACAAAAAAAACAAAAATTATAAGTTTAGAGATTTATGGTATTATAATTATTGTTGTCTAATTGAGATTAAAATTTCCAAATTGCTGTTTTGAGCTTTTCCTTTTGGAGATAAGCCTCTTTCAAAAACATATTTGTATATATATACATTATGAGAAAGATCAATGCGTAATTACATCAAATAAATTGGGTAGGTACAATACTCTAAAAGTAAAACAGTAGGACTTGTTTCTAATATCAGTCTTTTTTTAAATAAAGATCATTGGGATCGTATTTTATGCTTTATAATCATCGTGAGCTCAAGCAAATCGACCTTTCAAGAAAGAGAATGCTAATGCCTAAAACTTGGGTGCAATTTTCTGATTTAAATAAAATCAATAAATCGATAAACTTTTTGATCAACACCATAAGAATTTGAGAATCTAATAAATTAAATTAGAAACCAGATGCATTTTAAAAAAAAAAATAAAGAAAAAATGGTTAAATAGAAAGGGAAATTTTGGTAAGTGGTTAAACCATATATTTATTAAAGCCAGACTATTCTTAGTTCACGCTTTATTCGAAAAGATCCTATCATATTCTGTCACTTTAAACCCTTTATGCAAAAAATGTAAGCTTGAAATTATGCGTGCTTTACATTCATAGTATTAGAGAATTTGAACAATATTATAACTAGCTCTAAGTTTAAAATAAATAGTATATTTTTTATAAATATAAAATTCAGTGAACTTAGAAAGACAACTATCAAATAACTCATTCTTACTTATCATTTAAATATAATGAAAATTGACAGTTTAAGAAATACTGCTATTTTACACATTTTAAACCAACTTCTACATACCTCAATATAAATTTCCATCTTATTAACATTTCAAAACTTTCGTCTATAGTATAATGTCAAGAAACTTGCCAAATTTGTAAGCTATAAATTACAGGTATTATTTATATAATGCACATTGCCTTATTTGGGGGATGGCTAAAGCCATGTACCCACGTGATTTTTTGAAATTTTAGTTAAAATTCGTATCAGAGACTGTTTAGCATTAGGGTCGGGTTAGGGTTAGGACCAATATAGGTAAAATTACCTTCCCGACATTTTTTATTAATGGCCCAAGGTAGGTTTAGAATGCCGTTTTTATGTTCCTGCGGTTTTTTTTTGTTTTTTGACTTCTTCGGGCTGATCCGTGTAAACAAAATTTCGCGACTCCGTTTGGTTGATTTACACGAAAATGTCACGTGGGTACATGGCTTTAGACGACCCCCTTATTTGGTAAATGGACTCCATGCCATGCTTATCTCAAATAACGGTATGCGCGTTATTTTGCAAATCAGATTTGGCAAAAATTAACCATTGCTTCAAATTAACGCAAATGCGCGTACTCGAAATAATGTACAAATACTCAAAATAACACGCAGTTGAATGTTAATTACGCGAAAATACAGTAACATATATTATAATGAGGTCGGAGATTATTAGAAGATAGTTTAGTTTAATAATAAATTCAGACCAAAAATCATATCTGACTGTTAAAAATGATTATTTGTATATAGAAAATAAGAAATAAAAATTACATCAGTTTTGGATAAGATTAGAAACAGCAAAACTAGCATTACTAAATTTTACAAAACTAATAAAAATAAAATTAAAAATTGTTACTAAAGCTTTCAAACCTTTCGAAACATATGAAACAAAATTATGAACATCCTCATAATTCACCTCAAAAACATAAAAACAAACAAAAACAATATTTGCAACAGCAAACAAAATAGTCAAAAAAAACACATTCATATAAAAAACTTTCAAAGCAACAACAATACCCTCCACAGAAAAAGCCATGACAGTATTCTTATTTCTGGCAGCAGCGACAAAAATAATAATAGCAGAAGGACAATTCAAAAAAACACAACTCAAAAAAACATCAAAAACACCTTGAAAATAAAAATTTGCAATAACAACAGCAATCTCAAAAACAGCAGCAACCAAAAAACAAGCAACTTTAACAACTTTATCTGCATCAACCGATTCTTTCCTTAATTCCTCCGACCTTACTACAACATTCTCCAAATCCAATATCTTTAAACTTTGGGAAAAAAACCCCCAAACACCCGACCGTAAAAGGCGAAATTCTCATCTTGAAACAAACCCTTAAAAACCTGAACTATAAATTTAGGCCGATCTTCCAAAGAACAGTTATAATGAAAAAGACTATTCAAGTCTCTGCCAATTTGCATAGGAAGTACTTGACTATCTATCTGAAAACAGATTTTTTCAATGGTAGGGCGTTTTTCTGGGTCACCATGGCAAGTTTCTTCGATAAGTTTTACAAAGTCGGCTGGAGTTCCATCAATTGGAGTTTCTCGCTCGCCTTTGATAACACGTTGAATTATTTCTGTATCTGTCACATTCTCAAATGGAGGTTTACCACTTGTCAGTTCCCAAAAAAGAACACCAAGACTATAGATATCAGAAGGTTTTTCTCGTGTATAGATAGCAGAAGATTCATCTCGTTTATAATTAGTAATATAGGCTAGATATTTTGGATCTCGGTAAGCAGGCATTCCAATTGCATGATCAAAAGACTGAGTAAGAGAGTTGCTATCTGGCGGTTTAGATAAACCGAAATCTGCGATCATTGGTCTACCATTATGTACTAATACATTCTTATCGTGAAGATCACGATGTTTAATATTTTTCCCATGCAAGTAATTAATCCCGCAAGCAATTTCTTTTGCCATTTTAAGTTTATCTGACCACGTCAATCCACTAAAACGAACTTTCAAATAACATCGAAGATCTCCATCATTTGCGTATAGAAGAACCATGTATTCCATGCTATTATCTAATCCATATTAAGTTTACTTATTAGATATTATTAAAGTTCATCTATTTTACAAAAAATTAACATGCCTTTTGTGATTCCAAAGAACTGAATTATATTATCGTGATCACATTCATTCATAATCTTAACCTTTGATAAATTTAACATGAAAAAATAAATAAAAATAAAAATAAATTTACCCGTAAAGTCCCGAATATAAGCAACCCCCTAAGCCACCCATTTTAGCCAAATTTTTTCAAAGGGTTGCTTAAATTCGGGACTTTAAAATATTCAATTTTATTGGTCAATATACCTTATATATAAATGTCCAATAAAGTTTATAATAAATTTTATATATGTTTAGCAGGGGTTGCTTATTTTATTTTCTTAGTATTTTGATCTCAAAATGAGGGGGGTTGCTTATTTTCGGGGTTGCTTATATTCGGGACTTTACGGTAATCATTAATTTTAATTTAAATATTCGAAAATATTTCTTACTTCTCGATCAAATTTTTTTTTCTGGTCATTATTGACATTTTTTAGTGACTTCAAAGCAACAACTTTTTTCAAATCTTTTGAATAACACACATATACATTGCCAAATGATCCTTGGCCAATTTTTTCCTCCTTATTAAATTCAGGTTCCCACTCTAGCACTTTGGGGCTCTGGAGGTTCTTCATGTTTTGCGCGCAAAGACGTTCGTTATACACAATAAGTATAAATTGGTTTTAGGGGTTAAATAGAAATCTCAAATTTTATTTTAACGTCAGTTTGATTTCATTTATATTTTTTTAATCATCGGAGATAATACACTTTGTCTCTCCGGGATTGATAATAATACGAATACAATGACACGTTAAGGCGTTGTCTATCGAATAATTTATAGACATAGTGCGCTTCTAATAGGAAATTTCAATAGTGCGAAATAAAAGGCATGGAGTTATCTAAAAATCGTGTTCCATACATGGTTTAAAATAACGCCCATGCGCGTCCCAAATGACCCGCAGTTCACATTAAGGTTCAACAAATAATTTGATATAGCAGGCAGGTTTAAGAAAATTTTATTTTTGTCACAAAATAATACCTATACACGTAATCTAAATAACGTGCATATACTCAAAATATCTCGTAGGTGGGCGTTATTTCACGAAAATACGGTAAGAATTTTTGTCTATCAAAATAATGAATGGTTTCATTGCTTTAAAGAGAACGTTAAAAGAGAACGTTAAAAGGAATCAAAAACTATATTTATTTTGAATTTGGCATATGTTATATCATGATTTGTATATTAGTAAAGTTTATGTTTTTATTGAACTTTACTATTAGGGATCCACTATTTGTTTTGTAAATCATTAGATTCGCACACACGACCTTTGTTTGATTGACTGTAAATCAAATTTATATGTAACATTTCACAAGTAAAAAATCACACAAACATCGTGGCTTAGTAACGACTTTTTTGACATATGAAGCTTCTTCCAATATCTTAAATGGTGAATCCGGAGTTAGGGCTAGGCCCTTTGAATATTCATCATGACTATTCAATGAATATTCACGGGTATATGGATGTTCATAAAAGAATTTATGGATATTCATTGAATATTCTGGCTATATTAATTCTAAACAAATATTCATCGAATTTTCACGACTATTCACGAATTTTGTGAAAACTTAATATTCATTGAATATTCATATCTAGTGTAATCTAATGTTCTATTATTCTTTAATTTTGTATAGCAGAATATTTATTTTGAATTGAATGTTCATTTTTATTCACGGATATCCGGAGGACTAATTTGTTAATATTCACATGTTGATCCAAAAATCAAGCCAATAAACCAAATTTCTTCCTATGATGTAACAAATATAAGAATTATCGCGGACTTTACCGAAATTTTAAGGCGATTATTATTCAGGTTTACAATTTAATTAACTTTACAAATATGACAAATATGAATCCAACAAATAATACTCGAAACACTCAAGTATTGACAACCAAATTGAACTTGATAAATTAGATCCTCCTTTATATCATAAGCATATGCAATCTCTTCCCAATACGATGATCCTAAAAAACTGTTATTGAAAGACCTTATTGTTTAAGTGGTTTGGCCGTTGCTATTATTCATGTCTACAACTATATAAACATTTACGTTTAAGTCCTGATGATGTTTGGACCCTGAGAAATTTAGTAGATTCGTTCAACTTGAAGGATAAAAAGAACTTATTATTGGTGTTGATGATATTATAGATAATTATCCTGAAATAGTAAATAGACTCATTACCGAAGTTGCAAGAATGTGGAAAAATTGATCTAAAGGAATTATTAGATTGCAATTTTTCAACAACTACCTCAAACTCCTTAACAGTAAGTCGTATTGTATTATTAGATGTTGTTAAGTCTTATTTTAAAATATACATGCACTACTTTTTGTGGAATTCCAAATGTAACGTTCAAGGAACCTTTGAAGATTGGATGAAAACAAAAAAGTTTATTTAATTAAGAAAATTAAATTTAGAATTAGTTTTTTGGTTAGATCACCTTGAGCTAATCATTTGGAATTTTAGGTGCTACTTAACGTGATCATGATTTTTGGGGTATAATTGTGAAGATTGACTGGTTCCGACGTTGGTACTTTTATCACTGGATGGTTACAGCTGATTTGAAAATTAGTGGGACACTTGAAAAATTTTCTTGTTTTTGAAACCTCTCGGTTTCGTCTTATGAATCATCTAACTTTTCGGAAGCCATGTCACAGTCTTCGGAGCTTCGGTCCGATAATGGCGATGTGATTTCCGAAGAGTTATATGATTCATAAGACGAAACCGAAAGGCTTCAAAACGAGAAAATTTTTCAAGTGTCCCACTAATTTTCAAATCAGCTGTAATGAGCTTCTTTTTGTATATTGGTTTATGAAATATGAATTGAAAATATTCCAGATAGCATTGTTGGAAAATTCATAACAGAAATTCTATGAATCAGTTGTTTCTCCTGTGATTGGATGGTTCATTATTGTTTGATCTAGAAGGTTTATGCGTATATATATATATTTACAGCTGTTTTCATAATTTCTGAACCACCTAAAAATTGTTTCGTTTCCCGAAACCTCTTTGATCCTGTTCTAAGAATCACCTACCTTTTCGGAAACTATTTCGCTGTGCTTGTAACTTCGATACGGAAACAGTGAAGTAGTTTCCGAAAAGGTAGGTGATTCTTAGAACGGGATCGAAGAGGTTTCGGGAAACGAAACAATTTTTAGGTGGTTCAGAAATTATGAAAACAGCTGTAATATATATTTTCTAGAGAATTAAAATAAAGATATTATAAGTCTGGATTTACATGGCCCTGCAAACCGCACCAGGGGTCTAGACACTTTTGCAGTAACGTGACGTGGCGCATGAGAATTAACCAATCGGAGAACGTAAATTTTGTTCGTCCCGGATCAGTCCGACATCAAAACAAAACACGTGTACAAGTAGAAAAAAAGAGAAAAGAGCGAAAATACTCGAAAACTAGTGTTTAAATCGGCCTTAAAAACCACATAAAAATGTCCGGAACGCGATTTTACATATATATAGGGACCTTCTAAGGCTATATACACGAACCCTAACCCTAACCTTAACAATAAAGCCAAAAAGTTAATCCGAAGACACCACACCACGTGATGGTCACGTTACTGCAAAAGTGTCTAGACTGCAAATCTTACATTTTTGATACTCCTGCACTTACTTTTTTGATACTCCTGTATGTACCCCAAATTACGCTTACTTTTTTGGAGGTCGGCTAAAGCGGAGTGAAATTTGGTTAGGGTTAGGGTTACCTTTTTGATGCAATTATTGTTAGAAGGTTATATAGGTATCAATAATGTAATTTATGCAGTGTGTAGATCATATATTGAATTAACACCGCTTTAGTCGACCTCCTTTTTTGATGCAGATCTGCATATATACACGTGACTTGTGTTATACAAAGGCCCAGTGCATTGTTTTTGCAAAATAATTTTTGGTTACACACTGCTAATGTCGTGTAACGTTACACAAGTCTAATTTTGCCCGGCATTAAGCTTAATGCTGGTGGGCACTATCATGATAATGCCCCCGGTGGGGTTAGACATAATTCCGGCCCACTCTAACCCTAAATCTAGGGTTGTGTTAACTTACCTGACAATGTAACTTACATCGTAAGTTACATGCCACTATGTAAGTTACAAATATAAGATACTAAAGCCGGCCAGATAATGCACGTGATCCTGCCAGCATTAACATGTAAATCAAAAAATCTACATTTTTTTTTTTATACAGTATAGCAAATTAGACATTACAAAACTTTTTTACAGTAAGATACGTTTATTATGTAAGAGCTATAATCTTTATTTGTCTATGCATCAATGAACTAGGATTAGACGTAGATAAGAGCTATTTTGAAATATTGCAGTTGTGAAAAAAATTTTTAAAAACAATTTTGCACTAGAACCTTCCATTTCAGCTTATTTTTTGTAATGAATGAACGCCATATATTTGTCCTTTTCAACATCAGTTCCACTTTGATAACAGTATCCAACTATGTATAAGTAAACCATTAACGCTTTCCATCTAAATAATCTGTGATATCTGTTTAAGATATTAGTTAACTGAGTAAATTAACTGAACCGAATAGAAGAATAAAAAATTTTAATTTAAATACATATATAAAGATTTACCTCATTAATACCTCAATGTTTATATTCATTTTATATTCCAAATTATACATTCCATTAGCGTTTCTAACTTTGCAAAGTTTTGATAATGACGAATGCCTTATAAAATTATTTAGCAGATTTTTGATAATGTATAAACGTTTTAAATTTATCTTGCTTCGACTCCAATTACATTTCCATAACAACATATGTTCAATTAACTTTTCCCATCTTGAGGACCTTTGATAATAACCGAATTCCTTATAGTAACTCTAATTTCATAATAGCAATTAATAAGTTTAAGTGCAAACATTTCATCAAAATCACCCGTTCATGCAAATTGTGATAATATATGAATATCTTACCTTGCTCTTATCCAATATATATTTCATTAATGCTCTTCTATTTCTCATCATTGCTCATATCATTTATACTATCCATATTATCCATATTATATATATTGCTCATATTGTCAATACTTACATCGTCAATTTCGTCGGCATAATCCATACTATCTATATATAACGGACTATCAGATAAAGAATCATCTATATTATTTTCCTCAACTGAGTTGGTTTCATTTAATTCTAAATTAACAACGTTGTCTTCAATTAAATAGCCCCTATTTCTTAATTCTTTAACTGAAAGTGGCCACTTTAAAGAACATAAAATTAGAAGATTCAAGTAAATATATACTATTTTTTCTACACGTGGATTATGTAAGCGATTACGTAATTTTGAGTGGACAAAATTAAACGATGACCAGTTTCGTTCAGAGGAAGCCGATGTTGCTAGTATTGAAAGCAATTTTAATGCTATACTACTTAAAACTGGATATCGGGCTTTAACCAAATTCTACCAATTATATGGTTTTTCTTTTATCGAACCCCATAAATAATTAGCTGAAAATCTACCAGTTTTTCCTACATATTCTGAAAGTTCTTCTAAAACTTGGTCTTTATTCTCTGGTCCAGCAAAACGTATAAGCTCTCTTTCAATTGGCGCATCCCATTTGTTTGGATCTAAAATTTCTCTGCAATATCGTGGATCTAATTTATATGCAGTCATTGTTGCTGGATTGTATAAAAAATCATTCCAACGTTGCTCTACTAATCTTATACTTTCCGTGATTACTGTAGTTGGAACATAATCATTATTACATATTGTTGTTTCTAGTTGACGTAACTTAAGAAAAGCTGCAGATAAAAGTAGCACGTCTCCTTCTAATTCGTGAATAAATTTGACAAAAGGTTCTAAAAAGTTACAAAGATGCTTAAGATTTTGCCAAAAAAGATTATTCATTAAATGAATTTTGATATTAGGACTAATTCCTATACTTTCTTCTATTAATAATGAACAAATTGCATTTTTTGTTTGTAACAAATGATCCATGCAATAAAATGCAGATCCCCAACGTGTATCTACTGTTTGTACTAAAGAAATTATATGTCCATATTTTTCTATTTGAAGACGACGAAGTGCAGCTAGTGGTATATTATGATTTCTAAAATAATTAATAATTTCTTTGCTGGTTTCTAATACGTTCTTTGGCCAATCTAATTTTAGGATGTCTTTGATCCAAAGATTAATTCCATGTGCCCAACATTCTAAAAATACTTTTGTTGGGTATTTATTTTTAAGGATATGCCAAGCAGCTTTCATGTTAGGTGCGTTATCAGTAATAACAGCCACAAACTTGTCGACACCAAGCTCTTGTATAACTTTGTCTATTCCTTCTGCAATATTTTGTGCAGTATGTTGATCTTCTTTTGTATGTACTGATTTGTAAAAAAGTGGTTTGGAAGTTGTAATCATAAAATTAATGAGAGAATCTTTACGAATATTTGACCAACTATCCGTTACAAGACACAAAAATTGTGTTTCATTAAGTAAGTAATTAATAACAGTGTTTAAACCAGAATACTCTTTAGTAAGAAGAGAGTTTGAAAGAGAATAACGTGTAGGCAATTTAAAGTATGGTAATGCCCTTGAAAAAAAAGCTTTTATATCATCATTTTCTAAAATATTAAATGAAATACCAGCAGAATAAAACCCACGTGCTAACAAACTTTCCAGTTCTTTTTGATCCGCATTTGTAAACTTGTATAAAAAATTTCACATTTTTGTTTGTTGTTTATGATTAATAGTTCTTGTATTATCGTCATCGTTATGTACAAAACTTGATGTAGAACTTGATGTATTACTATTGCCAGAATTTTTTAACTTGCAATAGTTGTAATGTTCTTGCATTCGTGTTTCATTNATCCGTTACAAGACACAAAAATTGTGTTTCATTAAGTAAGTAATTAATAACAGTGTTTAAACCAGAATACTCTTTAGTAAGAAGAGAGTTTGAAAGAGAATAACGTGTAGGCAATTTAAAGTATGGTAATGCCCTTGAAAAAAAAGCTTTTATATCATCATTTTCTAAAATATTAAATGAAATACCAGCAGAATAAAACCCACGTGCTAACAAACTTTCCAGTTCTTTTTGATCCGCATTTGTAAACTTGTATAAAAAATTTCACATTTTTGTTTGTTGTTTATGATTAATAGTTCTTGTATTATCGTCATCGTTATGTACAAAACTTGATGTAGAACTTGATGTATTACTATTGCCAGAATTTTTTAACTTGCAATAGTTGTAATGTTCTTGCATTCGTGTTTCATTTTTGACCCATGATTTATTACAAGTTTTATATTTCATCCGTTCTTGTCCTTTTTTATTTATTATTTTTTCAAATCCGTCCCAAAAAGTTCTTTTATTACGAGGCATATTAAATTGATAAATGATACAATTTTTTCGCGATTTTTTTTATTTTACATTATATAACTTACCTTATATGGTAACTTACACAACATAAAATGTAACTTACATTTTAAAAATAACTTACGGTAAGTTATACAACTTACCTAAATCTAGTGGTACCCTAACCCGGCATTAAGCTTAATGCCGGGCAAAATTAGACTTGTGTAACGTTACACGACATTAGTGGCGTGTAACCAAAAATTATTTTTGCAAAAACAATGCACTGGGCCTTTGTGTAACACAAGTCACGTGTATATATGCAGATCTGCATCAAAAAAGTAAGCGTAATTTTGGGGTACATACAGGAGTATCAAAAAAGTAAGTGCAGGAGTATCAAAAACGTAAGATTTGCGTCTAGACTCCTGGTGGGGCCTGATACTGCATGAACTCGTGGCGCAAGTAGGTCCTAATAGAGCCACAGGTAGCACGTGGGCGGTCATAGAACAAGCCGCGTGATTGTCGGGCTTGACTTGGTGACGTATAGGAGGAATTTGGGACAATTCCATATATATATCATAAATTCTGCCAAATTAGACCGGCGAGACTGCAAAGGGGAAAAAGATAAAGATATTTTACCGATAAGAAATACTATATATATACTAGGAAACAGGTACTGTTTACAGCTGTTTTCATAAATTCTGGGGCACCCTAAAAACATTTGCCGATGGTAATTTCGGCCGAATTTGATAAATTATTGATTTTGGGGAATAAGAATCAGATACGTAATTTAATAAGATCCGATAATAAATATCGTAAGTCGTAAAATTTTAATTCCTATTCTTTGACGCTCAAACGAAGCTTTTATTCATTTCTAATTATTTTTCGACGAATTAAATTTCAATTCCTATTCTTTGGCAAGATCCATTTTCATCCAAACGAAGCCTTTACTCATTTCTAATTATTTTTCGTTCTTGTCGAAGACGAAAAATTCGGTTTTAAAAAAATTGAATTAAATTTCAATTCCTATATCCATTTTCGTTCAAACGAAGCCTTTATTCACTTCTAATTATTTTTCGTTTCATGTCGAAGATGAAAAATTCGTTTTTAAAAAATTGAATTAAATTTCAATTCCTATTCTTTGGCAAGTTTCATTTTCGTTCAAACGGAGTCTTTATTCATTTCTAATTATTTTTCGTTTCTTGTCGAAGACGAAAAATTAGTTTTTAAAAAATTGTATAAAACTTCAATTCTTATTCTTTGACAAGATACGAAGGCATTTATTCATTTTTCATTATTTTTTCGTTTCTTGTCGAAGACGAAAAAAATTAGGTTTTAAAAATTGTATAAAACTTCAATTCCTATTCTTTGACAAGATCCATATTCGTTCAAACGAAGGCATTTATTCATAATTATTTGTCGTTTCTTGTCGAAGACGAAAAATTCGGTTTTAAATAATTAAACTAAACTTCGATTCCGGCAAGATCCATTTTCGTTCAAACGAAGGCATTTATTTATTTCTAATTATTTTTCGTTCTTGTCGAAGACGAAAAATTTATTTTAAAGAATTTGGGATATCTCAATTCATGATCATATTTAACTTTTTTAATAGCGGCACCTGTTCGAGTAATATATTTGTTATAAAAGTCTAATTTATATTCGATTCCTTTTTGTTAAGGTTTATTGGTTGACATGAATAGTTTTTTCATAAATTTTCTACAAATTAAGCACACCAAACATGTTGGACGAGCATTCGAACGAAAATTTAAAATCGTTGACATTATTGTATGACAATCGTAAAATGATCATTATGATACAGCTTTTTTACAGCTGTTTTCATAATTTCTGGACAACCTAAAAATTTTTTCGTTTCCCGAAACCTCTTCGATCCCGTTCTAAGAATCACCTACCTTTTCGGAAACTATTTCGCTGTGCTTGTAACTTCGATACGGAGACAGCGTAGTAGTTTCCGAAAAGGTGGGTGATTCTTAGAACGGGATCGAAGAGGTTTCGGGAAACGAAAAAATTTTTAGGTGGTCCAGAAATTATGAAAACAGCTGTAATTATTTTATTATACCGAATCAATAACTTATCGAATTCGGCCGAAATTATCATCGGAGAATTTATGAAAACAGCTGTAATGTCCGAAGCTAAAAATAATTGATTTTGTAGTTATCGGCTTATTAAAACATTACAGCTGTTTTCATAATTTCTGGGCCACCTAAAAATTTTTTCGTTTCCCGAAACCCGTTCTAAGAATCACCTACCTTTTCGGAAACTACTTCTGTCTCCGTATCGAAGTTACAAGCACAGCGAAATAGTTTCCGAAAAGGTAGGTGATTCTTAAAACGGGATCGAAGAGGTTTCGGGAAACGAAAAATTTTTTAGGTGGTCCAGAAATTATGAAAACAGCTGTATCTCCTCTTATTAATATAAATACATTATTTGGGTGTCTAATTATACAGTACAACTCATATATTTTTAAAGTTTAATAGTGAAAATTTCTTTAATCACTAACTTATTTCGAAAATAAGTGGGAGTTTAAAAGAACCTATTCTCTATTTTAAAATTTCGAATCAGAAAATTATATAGGTGTGCCCGGTAATAAAATTAGCTTTTTTTTAATTAATACCTACTGGTAAACGATTATGTAAATAAGTATATGCTTTTTTTTTAAAAAAAAAAATAGGATTTATATTGAAACTTTCAATTTTTGTAAAAGACAAAATAATTATCGTATTTTCGCGTAGCGTTATTTAGAAATTTGCGTCACCTAAAAATAACATTATGGTTTCAAAATAACGCCCATGTGCGTCCCAAAATAACGCGCACCCTATAATAAGAGGAGCTGATTCATAGAAAGGTTTAAACATATTCCGAAACAAGAGTTGGTACTAAGTAAACTTACTTTCGAGGTATTCTTCAGATCGTCTCGATCTGAAGAATATTTTAATTAAAGCTCGAAAGTAGAATATTTTTTTGTTTATTTATTTTTTATATGAGATACTTAACTTTATATTTGTTTCAAAATAACGCCCATGCGCGTACTCTAAATAACGCGCATGTGCTCAAAATAACGCGCAGGTGAGCGTTATTACGCGAAAATACGGTATCTAAATAAATGAGCTATTATCAAAATTCAATGAAATAGTAGCCATATAAAGGACCTTCGCAAAAAACTTTTATTATGGTGGAGGAGATTCTCCCTAAGATCAATAACATTTATTCTTTAAGATCAAAGTAAATGATTATTGAGATATAAACAAATAGAACGCGCATTTTTGATAATGTTCATCAATATCGTGTTTTTGCGAAACTTTTGTTACATAAAACTTTCTATTTTATTACAAACATTTTCATATTTTTAAGCTAATTTTCTATTTTAATTCTACAAGCTTGTATAATTAAAATAATCAAATTTTTACCACATAGTCGTTGAGAAACCTTTGCTAAAAGATATAATTTTAAAAAAAGGATTGTCAAATAGAAAAGATAGGTGAAAATTTAGTCAATGGGCATTTTACTATGCGGCTTGATTGGCTACCGTCCAAAAAAACTTCATAAAGCTTGAAACCGACCGATTAGAAATGCTAGTTTTTGAAGGTAGTTTTTTTCAAAGTAAATTGAATTACTATTATTATTATTATTATTATTATTATTATTATTATTGATTTTTACGTTAAATCGATACGATATTGGCTTCGTTCAATTTTGTTTGTCAGTTTCGCCACATTTCGCCAGTGCCATTTTGACTTTTAAATTTTTTTTTGGCGAAACCCCTAGGTACGCCTAACAACTATATACATATATCGTTATATGAGATTAAGAAATCAGAAATCACAATCGAGTAATAAATTTTTGCTAATTACAGAATAATGCTTCCTTTGAGAAAAATTTAATAATGTATAACATTAAGAAAAAAAGTTCTTTGCAAAGTTCTCGAATAATAAAAAGGCATTATACAAAGATCTTTTTTTTAATACTAATTGTTATAACATTCATTATTTATTGTTCATTTTTTAATAAAAATTTTATGCAATTAGAATAATACATTGGTATATACAGATATGGTTTTTCAAATAAGACTAATTAATAAAACTATTCTACAAAAATGAAAGTAAGTCTATCGTTATATAATAGATGATTGCGCAAATCCCGTGATCGTTTCATTAAAAAAATTCTCTTTGAATGAAACTACTCACATTAAATATAAAATAACCCCCCCAAAAAAAAAACAATAAATAAATAAAAGTAATAAAATTAAAAATGTATTACGAGGAAGAATCAGAATCTTCCAATTCCAATTTAAAAGTAGTATTGTAAACTTGATCAGTAGTGTGATCTATTGCAGTAGCATCAATTTCCATTTTACCGAAACGAAGTGAAAATAGTACAGGCCTTTCAACTCCAAGAGAAGTATTTGGAGATTCAATTCTAAGTTCACCAAGAAATTTCATTCCTTCTTCATCACAATATATTCCTGAAGTTTTGCGAGTAATATATATTCGATAAGCTCTTGTTGTTTGCTTTTTTGTGAAAGGTACGAAAACTTCAGAGAATTCTTGATCGACCTCAACTATTTTAAAAAGTGAAAACCGAATGAGAATTAAAAATTTATATATATATTTTTTTTGTTGAAAAATCCGAAATGTAAAAATATGAATTAATAAAAAAAAATACCTATAGTTCCACGTGTTGCCAATTGATGAAATCTAAAAATTTTCCCTTTTTTAGTTCTTCTTTCAGGAGGATCACCAGGTTCCCATTTAAAAGCAACTTTAACACCATAAGAATATTTTAATACTCTAGTTTTAATAGTTCTCATATCTAATCCATATTGAACGGCACCACGAGCAACAGCAGTAAGAGGTTCTTTAGGAACCAAAATATGTGGAACATAATTAAAAACAGATCTTATTCTAGTTTGTAAATATTTTGATTCGCTAAACCCACCAACTAAATAAATAGCAGCACAATCATTAACATTATGTAATTGATAACTTATTAAATTAATTATTTGACTAATTACTGGATCAAACATTGCTTTAACCGCATAAAAATCAATATCTATTATCCAATCACAATCTTCAAGTTGATCTCTTTGATTACCTCGAATATATTGTTTAATAGCAGGACATAATTCACCAAAATCTAATTCAAATGGTCTAAATTTTTCTGAATCACCAGTAAAAATAGTTTTAATAAGTCGACAAAATTCTTGAATCATATATTGAAATTGACTATAATGATTTTCTTGAAGTAATTTAATAGCTGATGAACCAACAATATTTTTAATATATTTTATAAATTCTTTATCAACATAAGCACTACCACAAAAACCTCCAGTACGTTCAGTAATTTCACCCAATTTATTTCCTTTTAATAATCTTCTGGTTGTAAGATCTACAGTACCACCTCCACAATCAACTAATAAAAATGATTTTCCAACTGGAAATTCATAACATTCTCTTAGTGCTTCCATACAATATATTGCAGCAGCTTCGGCTAAATTAATTAGCAATATATATATACATATATATATATATATATATTAATTTTTCTTAGTTTATTTATTTAATGAATTTTTTAAAAAACAAAAAAAATATACATACGTTCAGTAGTGAATTGCAAATTTTCAGAATCAAGTGTCTCTATTAATTCAGCGTTATATATACCTAAAATACAGTAATACTATTATTATTTACTATAACTTTTATTAACAAAAAAATACAAAAAAATTTTTTATACAATATTTAATATAAATTTATTCTTACATCCTCGCATTATTGCTTTTGCTTTTTCAGAAAATTCAGCGGGAACCGAAAATACCAATAGAACATTCCTAAAAAAATCTACACCTGGCCATCGTTTATCTATGGTATCTTTCACTACCTAAACACAAAGATATGTTTTTACAAATTAGATTTTTTTTTAAATTATGTATAATACAAGAAGTCTTAACAATTTCTTTCAATTTTTAAGGTCAATGTAATGAGACAAAATTTTGTTTTTTTGCTCATTATAAAATTATCGGTAGAAATACGGTAATTTAAAAAATTGAAATAATTGTTAAGATGTTCTATACCATAGCATTGAAACATGTAGATATAATGAGAAAGATATATACTATGCCTTCATTTAAAAAATGGTAAAGATTTATTAGAAAACATTTTCAAAAAATATTTTTTTTTTAAATCTCGTTTGATAACAATTTTTTGGGGTGCTTTATTTTTTTATTGTTAGGTCTAATAATTAGGGTACATCGGTATGTGGATTTTTTTTTTTTTTTTTCAAATCGAGATCCGCGTCAGCATCAGCCGCGACAATAATTATTAAAAGTGATTTATACCTAATTCCCTGAGGTAATCGGTTATAGCTCGTTTATAATTCATATTTTTAGGTAATAATGGTTTTTTATCATCCGAAATATCACCCAAGTATAATTTAAATAATTCAACATGTATCGATTTATCAGAATTTTGAGGACGTCTTTTACGTGGTTTTTCAGCCAAGGCTACAAAAATTTATTAAAAATTTTTAACAAATTATATATATATATATTAACTAACTACCAGAATTCATCAATAAGGTAGAGAAGTTATTAAAAATTCTAAAATCTCACCTGAAAGACCCCATGCTTTGACTTCACTTAATTCATTATTATATAATAATGCTGTGTTGGTTTTGTATTGACCCACATGGTCTGGCCAAATGTTATTGGTTGTTATTTCAGAATTCACTCTGTTAGCATAGGCAAAACCCTATTTGAAAATATTAAGAAATGAATAAATGATTAAAAAAAAAAAAAGATGAGTAAGTTTAGATTTATAAGAACGAAAAAAAATATCTTACTGAAAATGTGGTTCCAAAATCTAAATGAAAAAAACAGTTCGTTTAATGTTAAAACTAGTTCAAATATGTAAGTAAAAGATAAATACGATCAGTATATTTACCTATTCCAACAACAATTCGGATATCTCTAAAAGACATGTTGATATCAGTAAAAAAAAAAGAGCGTACGTATTGAGTTATATATTTACAGATTAAATTATTAATTTTAACGCTAATAAAAAAATGCATAACAATCATTTATATATATAGTTTCGGACATATTTGCTTATAACTCCGGCTACGGTCACGTCACTCAGATTGTTAAACTGCAAATAGTCAAATGCCATTGTGATACTTTGATCAGAGTTCAATATACTGTAAGTTTAACATGTATGTACTGTACAGTACGTACGGTATATATGTACTGAATTTTTTGAGTGCACCAAACCTGAAATAAATAGTTATGTTAATAAAAAATTTTATTGTTTCTTGATATTTTTTAGTGGTTCATGTACTAAATTACGTGTAATAGTTACATATTTCTAGAAAACTCAACTTGAAAAGACCAATGCAGTCGTACGATTTCATTCTGTACGCACATATGTACTTACTGTGGATAAGCATTGCAGAATATTGCATGAATACATTGTTGTTTATAAAATTTCTATATTTGATATCGGATTTTTTTATTTTTTTTTTGGCATGTATTTTTGAGCTGCGAATAAGATAGCTCAGAATCTAATTAAATAAAATATTAGGTAGAATACTGATACGTATCACTGCGTGATCATTTATATAAAAATGTTCTTTCTGTTTGATGATAATTTATTAACAGAGAAAGTTTAATAAAAATTATTAACAATTGGCATGAAAGTTAGTAGTGTGGTACTTTACGTAGTATGATGTTTTGAATTAAGGATTGGACTGTATCCGGGTTACCCGGGTTACCCGTGGGTAGGCCGTAAAAGATTCCATTACCCGGGTAAAAACGGGTAACCAATCAAATATAAATAAATTTTATATACCAGAACAATAATAAACGATACTAGAAATATTTAATTATCAATAAAATTTCCGAAATGATAAAATAATTTTGTTCTTAGGTAATAGAATTTTTTGTCATAGAGCATATGTTCTATATCTATTTAATTTGCATTTATTTTTGCTACAGTTGAATTTGACCAATAATGTGATTGTTAAAATAAATCCAGATCATTTTAACAATTAGAATTTAAATCCGCACTAGCTTGAATTCGCTTTACTTTCTAAAAACTTGCAATGCAATACGTAGTCATGCTTGCATAACGGAGTGTATGGTTAACCGCCATCTAGAATGGTGTCAGCAAAATCTTGCGCATTTGATGGTTTCACATGTTAATGGTCGTGTTAAGATAGCACGTACGTATGTACGTAATATTAAATGATGAAACGAAATTAGGTGAGAATGTTTCGCACCATTTCTGAATTTACGTCGATTTTCGATCGTGAAATGACCCAGGTCAATTAGTGATGCAGACATGAGCAATGTAATAAACTACCGATAATAATTACATATTATATAATTTATTAATAATTAATAAATTGCGCATATTATCAATGACGATAATAATCATTATTAATAATTACATTGATACTTCAATTGATCTTTTTCATTGATATTTATAATGATAAAACTTTATTGTTACATGCTTCATTTTTTTATTTTTTTTTTTTTATTCATTATATTTGAATCAATCTTTATCACCTTGTAATACATATTTTTTTCTTCAATACTTATTGATTCACAAGGGTATGATTTCGTGACTCATGAAAATTCATTATAAAATATACTAAAAAAATTCCGATCTTCAGTGTAATTCGAAATTCAAGTTAATTCCTTTAAGGTTCTTTGTATTGGCGTCTAAACAAGATAGGAATAACTTGGGGATGCAAGTTTGTTATGTCGAAAATTTTACGAAATAATCAATAACGGTTTTATTTGGCAGGCGAAAGATCCGAAGGATTTTTTTACATGACAATTAAAAAAGCATCTGGCTTTGAATTTAATGTGCTAAACTGGACCACGAAAGGGCTCAGGTTGCGAGCGCATTAAATTCAAAGTCAGATGTGATGCGAAACATCCCATTGACGGATTTATTTTTCTTTTCTTTATAACAAATAAATCACTTAAGCTTAATCGAATCTATTTGGCGTATAAATAGTACCGTAAACGACCATATAAAAGACCCCCATGATAGTAGACCCACCATGTATCATCCCCGGGTCTACTATATAGGTTGAGATTTTTTGTAAAGATAAAAGACCCGGGTATACTATAGGATAAACATTCGAATAGTTTGAAAATAAAATATAATTCATACTACTTGAACCAATATGCTATATTTATTTTGCCCGGTACTGGACCCCCTATCCGTACAATAGACCACCGGGTCTACTATCGGGTTTAAAATTGAGAAAATGTAACAGACCCGGATCTTTTATATGGCCGTTTACGGTACTTTACGACCTACATTTATCATTAAATATCATTAAATAAAATAATATATTCGATTTCAGAAAATTTTAATTTTAAGATGTACTTATATAACGTTCCTGGTTTTAGCGCGACTGCGTCGTGCAGCTACCCTAATTAATAAAATAATAGACCTTATTAATCGTGTGCTTAGCTCGTTTTATTTATATATGATAAAATAAGCAAATTATACGTATACATTGTATCGTCTTAGCCAATCAAATAGTATAATTTACTAATTATACTCTACCCCCATATGGGCGGATTTATTTCCGATCGACAAAAAATGTGATTATTGTAAAATTAACGTTGATTGGTTGATTTATTAAATACAATAGTAAATATTTAGGACTTTGTAAAACTAGAGCTAAAACTTTTTTTCTAAAAACATGACAGTTGGAAATTTCTCATTATATTCGCCAAGACCTTAGTTTCAGGGATCCCGCAACGGTTTTTTAGGATCCCGCAAGAACAAAAACTTATTAGTGACGATGTCAAAGGAATCACAAAGAACCACTAACGGTACCCTGTGCAGTATGTGGCAGAGAAAAGTTTCGTAAACTAATACCAAAACTCTCACTTAATGCTATGCAAAACCCTGCTGCTCAGAATTTAAACGCTGAACTTGGGTTGTACTATCAACTTTGTTATAAACATTATACTGAGTTGGTTTTATTTGATAGAAATTTAAGCACGAATAAAAAAAGAATATAGACAACGTAAAAACACGGGGCCATGTGCAGTATGTGGCAAAGATCTTTAAACAAACAAGAATAGTTATTTCAGAATACAAGAATACTTTCGGTATTGTGGTATGAATTTCCGTGTTTGTATTCATTCAGTAAGACCTTACAAAATTGATAATTTTTTTTACTTCGTATTAACATTCACTAATCTCAAACTAAAACATTAGTTTACTAGATATAGTCAACAAAAAAATACTAGACGTTTTAGATAATCTTCAATTATTTTAATTAACAGTATTTTATATCTTGTGTGTTATAATTTTATAGTAGTTGTGTAGATGTGATTTAGATCAAATACGTATGAGCGATATTGTTTAATTTAATATAAGCTAAAAGTTGAAATGCGTCTCTAGTAGATGGTGATGACAGAAATATAGAGTCGAATTACTATTAAAATATATATAATTAAATAAAGCTTCGCTGATAATAAATAATTTGATAACTGATAATAAATCGTTTGAAATTGCTATTATATTTTTTGATTAACAAATTTCACGTTATTAATTTGATTGGTTAATGGTCATGTTTTGATCATCATATGTGATAAATCCGAATTTGTGACCATTACCTGGCAAGTAACCCGGGTCGAGTTTTTTTAAGCCGGTCCAATCCTTTTTTTCTCCTTTTAAGTAAATATTATATTATCAACAGCTTACGTAATCACGACCAGTCATTTAACGAGTACAACCGTCAAAATCATCGCATAACACCGTTATTGTATGTTACGTAGCCAAAAACTATACAGTATATTATTTATTTTTATTAGTATCGGATATACCGGTATACTTTTTTTTTCATATTAGGTCATCAAAATTTTCAAAGTGTAATTTAATTAAAGGTCAAACCTATTTGTTGAGACAAGTTTCACTTGTACGATCATGATACAAATTTCATTGAATTAATAACTAATAACTTTACACCGGAGTATTTCTATAAAAGAAAATCTAACCGATGAAATTTACACAAATTTCAATTTTCTTCGGAACACTGATTAAAAAGGTTGGCCTTTGGTCACTAAAATTGGCTACGCGACATTATGCACGACATGAAGATATAATAAATTATTTTGGTCAAATAGGCAGAATTCAATTTGTAACTACGTGTTGATACTCGAATTCTTTTTTTTTTTTTTCTTTTTTTTTTTTTTTTTTGTTTAACTTTGTTATCGTTTGAAAAAAGAATGTATGTATAAGTCATGTGCTATTGATAAGTTGAAACCAATCACTTTGCGAGTTTATACTGAGAAAAAGGACAACCTTTTTTGGTTTGACTATATTTTTATATAAACTCTCAAAGATAATTATAATACTGTTACTTTTTAGATTCGTTGCTCAGAATTAAGTCCATTCAACCCTTACTACCTATATGTTATTGAGAATTACAAATTTAATAATAATCCTATACTTGGCTTATTAAAAACGAGAAGATTCATTCTTATACACTTGCTCTTCTTATAGTACACGTTTCGTTTCACAATTGGTGATCGTCACAGATTATATAACGTAGCTGAAGAATTCAGTAGCTACAAACCTAAACCTAAAATTATAGTTAAAAGGACATAAAAATTTAGTCAAGTTCTCATAATTCCAGATTCATTGTAGAAATCCGAGAAGCATAATCTTTTAATTCATGACATCTTAATTTAAAACTTCTCGATTTACGTAATTTATATCATCGACTATCATATGGGCGGATTTGATTCATATGATGATGGGTTGTTATATTGTACATTACTAATGTACAATATAACAACCCATCATCATATGAATCAAATCCGCCCATATGTATTTACAACCGCTTCTTTTCCTCTATGTTGTATATAATGTCACGTTTGTTCACTACAACTTACATTAGCTTAATGAGACATAAGAAATTAGGCCAGGGAAATCCAATACCTCTCTTATGACATACAGACAAATACTCCTTATTTTGTAAATGTAATTTTTAACTGTTATGAATTTTTTTTTATCCTTATTTTAACACTAAATTAGTCTATTAGACATGAATTTAGGGGTCGTATTAAAAAAAAAAAATTTTTCTGAGTGCACTACTATCGCGTTACAAACAGTGACTAACTTAACTAAAATGGTTATGTAAAGTAAATATTATAGGTCATAAGATCATAACATATATTTAGCCAATAGATCATAATAGGTCATAGGTCAACGCTGAAGCTTATTATTTTGTCCGATTAAAATAACAATTCTCGTTAAATTAAATGAACTATTTAATTAGGAAAACGAGATAATGATAAAAAAAAAAAAATTATATTTGTTACACATTGCCTTCATGTCATAATCACGAGTTTTGAATTTGAAATTGCCCGAAAGCTATTTCTCTGACAGGACACTTAGCCGACATCACATAGGGTTAGGGTTAGCATTTGAGTAGTGCAGACATTTCTCAAGGCAGTAACTACTTACGGCATTACAGAGGTAGTACTACCCCGTGGCTATATTGCCGTGAGGTAATTGCCCGTAAGTGAGGTAGTGTGCCATAAGTGATGTATACCTCTGACCAATCAACTTCTGAACTTTTAATAACTTGGATGTTATAGGACGACTTTCTTCTGATTGGCTGATGCAAATCAATTGGCAGGAACTTATTTTATACACTTTAAGCAATACCAAAAAAATCTCCAGATATTCACTGTAAAATTAATCCAAAATAATCCACATCTCCAAGAACTTCACTTAGGAGTGAATACTATATACTGCTAATACTATTTGTATTAACTATATGTAAGTTTTAAAAGCCAAAAACGATCAACAAAAAAAAAGATTAAGACGTTACATATAAGTTTTAAACTTAAAGAACTTTGTCATTTCAGTTGACAAGGAGGTAGTTAATTTAATGGCTCTTTTACTTCTGCCTGAATTAGGTGATCTGCAAGTTTCAGCATAATTTAGCTTACTATTTCTTTTACCTCCTGATCAATATTCATTTTTGTCTTTCATCGGGTAATCGGTCAGTGTTGCCATGAATGAGTAGTAAATCCTTGGTGGCTAGATGCTTTTTTACATTCTTTAAATATTTTTTACTTATCCCCAACATTTTCAAGTAAGTTTCTTTGCAAATAGTGAGTATACTATTTAATATTATAATAACAATAAGCTCGTACTTATTCTAAATATTATAGAGTTATGCTACTAGAGAGTAAATGAAATCTCAGGTAAAGATAATATATGTATAAGTAAGTGTTATTATTTCATTATTTACGTGGGATAAGGGTCATGTTGCATCTTTAATAAAGGCACTATAACTAAAAATAAAATAGAATTATTTTAATTACTTTCAAAATATATACAGTACCAAACAGTAAAACACATCCAATATTTATTAATAAAACTTTAAAGTGTTATAACTTTTTTAAAACAAGTTAAATCAAAAACTTTTTGACAAATTGATAGATTTTTAGATAAACTACATTTCTGTTAGAGGATTTTTTTTTATTATTTGGTTTGAAAAAATTATAAGAGATTAAAGTTTATATGAGTTCAAAAAATTAGCATTTAATATAAACAAACAAATGGGGCCGTTGCAGTAGAAAGGGCCCAAACTCCCCTAACAATCAAATTTGAGTTCTTTCAAGATTCGAATTAATCTTGAGGTGGGCTATACTTTTCAATTACAAATGGAAATTGGTTTGCATAATAAAAAATCAAGATATTTTAAAAAAGTTTTTAGAAGACTTGTATGTCACGAGATTACCCAATATGATCAACCAATCAAATCGCATAATTTTTGATTAACCAGGATCAGTCCGAAAAAATAAACATGATTTTCTCAAAATTATATATTTCCGAGTTTCGGCCCTTTCTACTGTAATGGCCCCATATATGGATTTAACCAATCAAAATCAATTACACAAAATTGCCAATTAGCATTGATTATATAAGCACAAAAAATTGCTACTTATATGTATAGATTGGATGTCTTTTACTGTCCCATACTGTATAATAAATAAAAATAAAAATAGACAGCTTCATTAATAATTTCAAATTTTTGATTTATTTAAACTTGGGTTTATTAACAATTTACATGTTGTTTATCTGTTTCTAAAATGTGACAAATCCTTTTTGCATACATTTATCAATATTAGTTTATAAGCTTTTTTAGATGAAGTTCTTTTTGATTTCTAGTAGTACATTAGTATATTAAAATAATAAATTTTTTTAAAAATTATGCACTTTAATTGGCTAATTATCATGTAGATGCAAGAGCTTCACATTATCTTCACATACATGTTGTCAAAAACTATTATGACTAGAGCTTTGAACTAGGTCAAAGCTTATATTATTTATATGGTATATAGTATTTATAAATCATACATAATTATATAGTATGTGGCACTAGGGTTCCAAGCTCTGACCTGGATAACTGTGAAACTGATAACCCGACCCAAAAAATTACTATCCAGATCATATTTTTGACAAACTAGTTTAAATATACAAACGGGTCATCCATCAATAAACGGGTTGCCTGTCAATAAGTTATAGGAGGACATGTTTCTTTATACGAAATTTCTTTAAAATTATGTATTTAGTTGTATTGTTGACTTGATTTCGCTAATCAGTTATCTGGTGGCCCATTTTATTCAGATAGCTGGATCACCCGATTACAACTAGGTGCCCATTTTAATTGGGTAACCAGGTTTAGTTTTGGGTACTCGGTTGGAAAAAATAATTGACCCAATGGGATAGGAATTTTCAAACTGGTTTGGAACCCTATTTCCAACATAAAAGTCTTGAAAATCAAAAAAGCAAGATATCGATGGAGAAATCAACAAGGTCAATTCCTTATCAAACAAATTAATTCTTAAAGGATTTAGATGCTAATCAAGCTTCAATTAATAAATAATTTGTTCAACTATAGTAAGTATATAATAATAATAAAAAATAAGTTAGATTATGAATTTATAATAACTTACTAGAATATTTAGATGCAAATTAGATAAATTCCTTTATCTCTGTAATTTTTTTCCAATTCGTTAATATGATCTTTAATGGTATTAATTTCGTTACTTGATCATGACCTTGAATTATTACTTTAAACGATTCTAACATTTCCAAAAATGAAACTTTAACAGGTTTTCTTGAATGTTCTTCTTGTGTATTGTTGGCAGTACATGAATGTTCTTCTTGAGTGTTGTTGGCAGTACATGTTCTTCTTGAGAGTTGGGTCATCAACCATACATTTGTCATATTCTTGACGTACAACAGAATCGAACCAATTATAATTATCTATTAAAACTACTAAAATTTATAAAGCTCAAACATATTAATCATTAAAATTATTATTGTAAATACACATGGTCTTTAATGGTATTAATTTTGTTACTTGACCTTGACCTTGAATCATTACTTTAAACAATTCTAACATTTCTGAAAATAAAAGTTTAATAGGTTTTCTTGAATGTTCTTCTTGTGTGTTGTTGGCAGTATATGAATGTTCTTCTTGAGTGTTGTTGGTAGTACAGTATGTGATTGTTTTTCTTAAGGATCAGGTTATCAACCATACGTTTGTCATATTCTTGACATACAACAGAATTGAACCAATTATAATCATCTGTTAAAACTACTAAAATTTATAAAGCTCAAACATATTAATCATTAAAATTATTATTGTAAATACACATGATCTTTAATGATATTAATTTCGTTACTTGATCATAACCTTGAATCATTACTTTAAGCAATTCTAACATTTCTGAAAATAAAACTTTAACAGGTTTTCTTGAATGTTCTTGTGTGTTGTTGGCAGTACGTGAATGTTCTTCTTGAGTGTTGTTAGCAGTACAGTACATGAATGTTCTTCTTGAAGGTCGGGTCATCAACTATACGTTTGTCATATTCTGACGTACAACAGAATTGAACCAATTATAATCATTTGTTAAAACTACTAAAATTTATAAAGCTCAAACATGTTAATCATTAAAATTATTATTGTAAATACACATGATCTTTAATGGTATTAATTTCGTTACTTGATCATGACCTTGAATCATTACTTTAAATGATTCTAACATTTCTAAAAATGAAACTTTAACAGGATTTCTTGAATGTTCTTCTTGCGTATTGTTGGCAGTACGTGAATGTTCTTCTTGAGTATTGTTGGCAGTACAGTATGTAAATGTTCTTCTTAAGGGTCGGGTCATCAACCATACGTTTGTCATATTCTTGACGTACAACAGAATTGAACCAATTATAATTATCCGTTAAAACTACTAAAATTTATAAAGCTCAAATATCTTAATCATTAAAATTATTATTGTGAATAGGGTTCCAACATCAAATCCAGTTACCCGTTCAACCGATCAACCAAACCGAAAAAAGTCAACCGGATTGCAATTTTGACAAACCAGTTTAAATATGCCAACTGATTTAATATATTATAAAATGGGTCATCTGATTCCTTTTATTGCAACAACAGAGGGATTGATGTTATACGAGAATTTATACAGCATAGCCCGTAAAACCAGAAATTTTTTGGTTCTAAGCTAACTTAAAAAAAATAACAATTGATGCAACACTTTATTAACAAAAGAACTTCTAGCAAGCGTCTTTTTGTTGAATCACAGTAAATCATGCCAAATCACACAACAAAAGGTAGATATATTAAGAGTTGAAGTATTGTCTACCGTATAGCAGAAGATAATAAATATTGCTTAATCTATAAACTTTTAATGTCGTTTTTTTTGTTTTTTTTTGTCTTTTTCTTTTGTTATCCAAATAATTAACTTGTTTATTTTATTTATAAATTTATGTAGACTGTTTTCGAAAGTTATATATATTCTCTATTAAAATATTTGATTCATTTTATATATGTGATAGTATAGTTTTGTTAATTATAGATGGAGTATAAAAAATGTGAATAAAGGGCGTGTAACTTGTTATAAGAAACTTTTTTAATAAAATTCTTGTGCTTATAAGCTATATTTTAACCTGGATGAATAGTTTTATTCATTTACAATGTGAGTTAGTTTACTTTCGATGTTACGAAAGAAATTGTAATATGTTTAATAATTACTAAATCGTATAATCGAATGACAGATCACCAAATTGGCATTACCCAATTACAATTAGGTGACTCAGTTTTAATTGGATAGTCAGTTTAGTTTCGGATAACCAGTTACCAACCGGTTTTCCCCTGACGGGTCACAGTTGGAGATTTTTAATCCGGTTTGGAACCCTATATGGCACTTTTACTTATATGACAAATATGTTATATCACTATAATTTTTTTGCTAGGTAGTTACTTTTAACATTTTAAATGTCTGTTTCATTAGTATTTGCAGATACCTTTGTAATATTAGATAAAGCCATTTCAATTTAATTTTGTTTAATATACAGTAGTCTACTATATTATTTTAGACACTTTTAAAAATTTATACAGAGCTAAATATATAAAATATTAAGCTAAAAATTAAATTATAAAATTTTAAATCTATACCTTTTAAATAAAAAAAGTTTAAAACATTTATATGCTATAGTTTTTAAAATAATAAAGTTTAAATAAAATCTTAGATTTTTATATTTGACTAGTTTTTATTATTGTACAAACTTAATTAAAATAATAACTGTATACAGTTTGACCTTTCTATAGTCACCTGATTTTTGTCACTCCCCTAATATTATGTGTTTTTTTATATAAAATTTTAAAAAATAGGGGAATTATACTAAACAGAAAATCGAATTGGTCTAGCCTAAGTGACCTGTTGAGAAAATAACTTTTAAATATTTGTACTATATCTGTATTATACTGCAGTATTATTTACTGAGATACAATAATATATCTGATATAGTTATTGGGTACATAGCAGCTAATAATACTATTTTACATTTTAATTTGTATCTTTTAATATTTTTTTATTTTTTTTTGTTCTTTTTGTGAATGTTCTTATTAATATAAAAAAATTATCAGAATTCAGAAATAAGTTAAAGCTTATAAGTTGAATAAGAAACCTATTTATTAGAATCAAGAATTAAATTTTTTTTTAAAAAATATATATATTATATATTGAAATAGAAAACTTGCTAAATTTAAATCAACTTAAGTTAAAATAAAAATTAAATTTCTCAAAGCAAAAATTTTGAACTAATTAAAGATTAATTCTGAATTCACTTAATTTATATTTAGATTTAAAATTAAATACAGTATATTATAAGCCTATTTATATATAGAAAGTCAAAATAGAGATAGAAGTTCACAACAGAAACTTGGGGGTTGGGCTTGGTATGCCATTGTTTGGGTTAATAGAGTATGGCAAAGCATATTAAAAAAAATTATAAGCCTATTTACTAGCTACACTATAGTAGTTAAGTAAAATCTATCTCCAAAATAGCCAAAGACAAAATCTAAATCCAAAAAAGATAAAGTCTTAGCAAACTCTATTTTACAAAAAGTATCAACTTTGTAATTTCAGTAAAGTGTATGGAGATGCATCTATGTACATACCAAAATTTGATTTACTATTTTTTAACTAAAATTAAAATTAGACCAGTCTAGTTAATATTAGAATAAAGTTAGAAAAGCTTTATATAGGCAAAATTGCCTCCCAGATACTTTTATTAATGCACCAAGGAGTGTTTAAACTGCTGTTTTGTATATTTTTCATGTTTTCATTTTTTTTCATTTTGTTTTGTTTCTTCAGACTAATCCAAAATAATCAAATTTACACAATTTGATTGGTTGATTATCAAATTTTGGTGTGTATATAGATGCCCCAAGTGTGTAGTATAGAGATCGCTAGTAGAACCCCGAAAAACTCTAATAAAACTCAGATGATTCTAAAAAAGAAAATTTTGCATAAAAATTCATCAAACATTGCATTTTTATATAGTAAATTTTCAAATTTTGCTCTATTTTATACATCTATTTGGCTAAAATACTGCTAAAATTATACAAACTCAAATCTGATTTGTATCAGAGTTCTTCAGGGTCCTTCGCTAGTATACTACTATAGTATGTCTATAATGGCATAACATTAGCATGTTCAAAACTTAAATAGTTTATAGATATACTATTTATTATATTTTAATATAAAAAATTAAAATTTAAAAAAAATTAAATCAAAGTTCTGAAATATTCCAAAGGCACAAAGCTGTATGTACTATATGTTTCTGAAAATAAGCTACATTTTTTGAATGATTTTAGACATAAAAAATTTAGTAACTTATTTTCAGTTATAATTGATTTTTGATTAAGGCAGTTACTATACATACCCTCTAAATTTGCTATTTATACCTTCTATCAAAATTAAAAAATTTTAAAATTTGAATGAAGTTATTTTGACAACTGTTTGACTAAATTCAATGAACATTTTTTTATTTGAGTTATATAATTTTGTAGAATTAAAATAAAAAAAGTTCATCGAATTTAGTCAGATAGTTGTCAAGATACCTTTACTCAAAGTTAAAGAAATATTAAAACGTCAATCAAAATAAAAGCTGTACCAAATTTTTTAAAACTTTGAGTGAAGATATCTTGACAACCATTTGACCAAATTTGATATTCTTTTTTTATTTAAATTCTATAAATTTATAGAATTCAAATAAAAAAAAGTTTATCGAATTTGGTCAAATAGTTGTCAAGATATCTTCATTTAAAATTTTAAAAACTTTGCCACAACTTTTATTTTAATTATATTTTGATTTTTCTTTAACTTTGAGTAAGGGTTTCTCAACAACTATCTGACTAAATTCGATAAATTTTTTTTATTTTAATGCTATAAATTTATATAATTCAAATAAAAAAAAGTTCATTAAATTTAGTCAGATATGTGTCAAATACCTTTGCTTAAAGTTAGAAAAAAAATTAAAACGTCTATTAAAATAAAAGCTGTGCCAAAGTTTTTTTAAATCTTTGAGCAAAGATATCTAGACAACTATTTAACCAAATTCTATGAACATTTTTTATTTGAATTCTATGAATTTATAGAATTCAAATAAAAAAAAGTTTATCAAATTTGGTTAAATGGTTGTCTAGATATCTTTGCTCAAAGTTTAAAAAAACTTTGGTACAGCTTTTATTTTGATAGATGTTTTGATTTTTTTTCAACTTTGAGCGAAGGTATTTTGATACATATCTAACTAAATTCAATGAACATTTTTTATTTAAATTTTATGAATTCATATGATTTAAATAAAAAAAAGTTCATTGAATTTGGTCATATGGTTGTCTAGATAACTTTGCTTAAAGTTTTAAAAAATCTTTGGCACAGCTTTTATTTTGATAGATGTTTTGATTTTTTTCAACTTTGAGTAAAGATATCTTGACATATATCTGACTAATTTCAATGAGCTTTTTTATTTGAGTTATATGAATTTATAGAATTAAAATAAAAAAAAATTCATCGAATTTAGTTAAATGGTTGTTGAGAAACCTTCACTCAAATTTAGAAAAAAATCAAAATGTTATCAAAATAAAAGTTGTGCCAAAGTTTTTTAAAATTTGAATGAAGATATCTTGACAGCTATCTGACCAAATTCAATGAACTTTTTTTATTTAAATTCTATAAATTCATAGAATTCAAATAAAAAAAAGAACATCAAATTTGGTTAAATAGTTGTCAAGATATTTTTGCTCAAAGCTTTAAAAACTTTGATACAGCTTTTATTTTGATAGACATTTTGATTTTTCTCTAATTTTGAGTGAAAATTTCTTGACAACTACTTAATTAATTTCAATATGAACTTTTTTTATTGAATTTAGTCAAATTATTGTCAAAATATCTTCACTCAAAGTTTTAAATTTTTTTAATTTTAATAGAGGGTATGAATAGCAAATTTAGGGGGTATGTATAGTAGTTATCTTGATCAATTGCCAATAGTTGTTACATAGTAAAGACTAAATTCTACTATATAATCAATTATTAGTGCTTAAGTAAACTTGTTTGTGAAACTAAATTACACTAGTGATTGTACTCGGGTAGAATTTGCAATTGTGTGAAATAGTAATTTATCCAGATATCCGGGTAATTTAATAGTAACCGGGTAGAGGTTTTCCCAACGGGTACAATCTCTAAATTACACATATTTTGAAAGTTTATCAAAATAAAAGTACTTTTTATTATTTGACTTTTAATTTTTTTTTTTTTTTTTTTTTTTTTTGTTAAAGTTCCCGCATTTGGTGAGAGTTTATTTATTCAAGCCTGTGGATCAAGGGCGCCTCTTTGGGCGCACCCACAATTGAGTTACATTGAATGAGCGTACAACTAGCCACAAGTACAACTTTTGGTTGTCTAATTTAAGTAGTCCGCCCGAAGGTTCTACACTAGTTGCTATACCTACAACCCAACTAGGGGATTGCCTATTTAAACCCTCTGGTCCAACGCTTCGCATGTCTATTTAACTTTTAATTTTTATATTCAATAAATATATTTTGTTAATAAAATTTAATCTTTTTATTGAAAATAAAAATTAAAATTCAATTAATAAAAACTTTTCCAATTTTGCTATAAATTTTAATATATGTATATTTTGATCTTTTGAATAAGTTTACTTAAATGACTTTAATCGATTTGCTTAGTAAATTTTAAACTTTACTATGTAGCAACTTTTATTAATCATGAAGTATTTTATTTTTAGATCAAAGATGTTTTTGAGTTTTTTAACCAAAAAAAGAGTATAAATTATTTTCAAAGGTGACTTATTTTTAGCAATATAGTAGCAATATACAGTATATAGCCAACCAATCAAAATTAGGTATTTTATGATGTAATTTGGTGGCATGTCTGGTACGACTTTGGCAAATAGCATACTATCTGTTATCTAAGATTTTTAGCTATGCTATACACTCTAAATCTTAGGCTATGCTAGCTTAAATTAGAACTATATAAATAATAATAAACTTTTTTCTATAGTGCTCCAAGTCACTTCTCATCAAATGCGCCAAATTTGGCTAGATATATTCAAGGTATGCCAAATTTGGGGACGCTTAAAGCCGGGTCCATCATGAATTTAAATTACGTTAAGGTCAGGGTCAGTTTAAAGCCTATAGGTGCTAAAATTAGAAGGCTCTATATGTAAAATCGTCCCCTGACATTTTTTCTTAATGGGCCAAGAAAGGTTTAGACACTCGTTTCTTGTATTTCTCATATTTTTACTTTTTTTGCTTCGTCGGGATGATCCGTGTAAACAAAAACTTTCGATTTTGACTGGTTGTGCGAAACAGAAGATTTCATGATGGACCTGGCTTTAAGCGACCCCCAAATTTGGCTAGATATATCCAAGATGCGCCAAATTTAGATTTGGCTAGATATAAAAATTTGTAATCAAAATTTGCAAATTTTAGCTTAATTTTAAAACTGATTTTCTCGATAACTAACAATTAGAATTAGTTTAAATTTTTACTGTAAATAGTATCGATATCAGACTATAACATACTAAAATTTTAGCAAATTTGACCTGGTAGTTCTTGAGTAATTGCTTGTATACGATAGTCAATTTTTTAAAAAAAATTGACTATCGTATGCAAGCAGTTACTCAAGAACTACCAGGTCAAATTTGCTGAAATTTTAGTATGTTATAGTCTGATACCGATACTATTTACAGTAAAAATTTGAGCTAATTCTAATCGTTATTTATCAAGAAAACTAGTTTTAAAATTTAGCTAAAATTTGCAAATTTTTAAACTTTTGATATTAATTGAATTTTTATATTATCGATTATTACCAATTATAATCGATATATATCGATAATCGATTATAATTGGTTTGAGTTATTAATTGATTAATAACCCCTCAAACAATTATAATCAATTAAATTAATCAATTATAATCAATTATGCCAATTATAATTGTTATGTATCACTTTAAAAAATTTGTGATGTATTAATACTAAACATAGTACGTATATACATATGTTGTGAAGGGCAAAAATTATTATAGGATAAAGATATTTAGACTGATTTAATTGATGCTAATGCTATTAGTTTGGTCTTACAAAGAACTAGAACTAGTCAAGAACTGATTTATCGTTTTCACACCAATTTTATTTAGATCGAATATATGTGATGCCAATTTTGATGTAAATTATATGTAACAACAAGGCGCCAATTTTATAGTTCACATAATAAATTGTATAAATTTTTTAAATTTTAACGTCATATAATTTTGATATTTGAACTTTTTAAAAAATTTTAACTGATAAGTTTGATAGAACTAAAGATAAAGATTTATTTTTATCAGTTAATTATTAAATAAATCTTTAGATTTTATAGTTATAAGATTTTAAAAAAGCAATCAGAATTTGATGAGAAGTGACTTGGAGCACCATAGTATAAAAACAGCTAGGCTAATACTTTTTGTAATATAGGCTAAGCTTTATAAAAGATTAAGTTACTAATAGAAGCACAAACCTAGTAAATATTAATTAGTAAATATATATATAGTCAACTCTCTCTATTTTGAACTGCTAGCACTGCTAATTTTTACTATATAAAAATTTAAGAAGTTTAATTCTCAAAAAGTTATATATGGCTAATTTTAACTTTATAATAAAATTTAGATATTATTTTATAGCAATGGGTCACTATAGCGATTCTATATATGACTATATAATATGTTGCTTATTATTATCCAATAAATATTTTCTACAAACTTTGTAACTTTATAATAAAAAAAAAATACAAAAGAAAATTTCTTAACACTAAATATGATTGGTTGCTATATATGAAGTTGCCATAGTGATGGGTATCTATCTATAATTTATCATAAAATTTGCAAATGTTTAAAATATTTTGTTTAGTTTAGAGAGAATTTAATAGCATTTAAATTAGAGAAAGGTCAGATTAAAAAAAGACAACTATATATTAATTATTGTTTGATACAGTACCAAGCTATACAGTTATCACTCTTTAATCCGAACTGCTGGGACTGCTTTTTTTTACTATGTAAAAATTTGAAAAAGTTCAGTTTTCAAAAAGTTATATATGGCTTATCCGAACTTTATAATAAAATTTACAAATGTTCTAGAAGATTTTGTTCGGTTTAGAGAGAGTTTAATAGTGTTTGGTTTAGAGAGGTTCAGATTAGAGAGAGGCAACTGTATACCTAACAAATTTTTTAATTTTATAAATCTAGTATTATCCTAAAAATAAATTATACAAATTTTAAACTAAAAAATTTTAATTTTGTTTGTTTTGTTAAAAATAAATTTCATCATTATAATGAATAATAGTCATGATTTACAAGATATTAAGAAGACAAAAAATAGTAAATTCTAAAATAATAATAATTTTTGAGTATAAAAATTATTTATTAGTTATATAACATACTTATAATTAGAGTTTCTTAAACGCAAATCAAATCAAATATTAGATATATTTGAATTTGATCAAATCAAATTAATCTTGATTTGAATTTGATTTGAATTAAAAATTCTATATTTGAATTTAATTTGATTTAAATTTTTTAAAACTAATAAATCAAATATTTCAAATAATTGATTAAATCAAATCAAATGTTTATTAATTTGAATTTGCTTTGATTTAAAAATTTTGTATTTGAATTTGATTTGAGATCAAATATATGTCAAATCAATTCAAAATTAAATCAAATTGTAAAACTTTTCTTATAGTATTTAAAATAGAGTTTATAACAATTTTGGTAAAATTTATTATACAAAATTTAAGGTTTAAATTCTATGAATAGCAAACCTATTAGGAATTAAAGCCTATCAAAAATATAATATCTAGTTAAAATTTGGTTTGACTAGAACAAACTGTAATATAATAATTAACTAATAAAATAACTTTAGCTACAAACAGAATTGTAGCTTGAACAGAACCCCAAAATATATATAGATAGGTTAGATATTAGTTTGCTTATTTTTAGAGGTTTTTATGCAGATCTTTTTTATTTATAGTAATTTTTTGCTTATTTTTAAGTTTTTTGCAGATCTTTTTATTTTTAATAATTTTATACCTAATCTATTTATATATATTTTGGTGTTATGGTTGATCTAATGAAAAAACCTTGTCTAATAACTATTCATAATTTTATAACCAATCATTAATTGATTAATCTGTTTTAATATTTAAATAATTAATTTTTTTAAACATTTAGATTATTTGAAAACCCTATTAAAAGAAGTGCTATGAAATTAATTTGTATTATTGTTAGTAGCAAAATTGAAGTACCTGTAGAGCCTGTAACTTGTTATACTGTGCCAAAAAAAAAAGAAGGTACAGAACCTGTTTTCAGATCCTAGCTCTGATACTCTACAAGATATAAGAACATATAAAACTTGTGTACAATTCATGAAGAAAAAACATCCCCAAGCCTTTAAGATTTTATTAAGATAAAGAAGAACAATTATTGCAAAACCTGCATTTTTTAAATATGATCAGACCAACAGATAATACTAATCTATAAAAGAAATAGTTTAATTATCAGAATTTTATTGCATAAATCAGTTGAGTTTGAGACTATATCAACTATCAATATAATCTTCTCTAATTTAGTTATATTAATCATGAAAAATTATGAAATCAATTGTAATTGCTATAATGGCATTATAGTTTTATCTAATAATTCTGCCTCATATACTTTATTATAAATAATATTTGTTTTTAATCTTCATATAAAAATATTGAAGAATTGAGAAATTAATGAAATAAAAGAGTAGAATAGAATTGTTCTGCAATAAAAATAAGCTAATATTGGTTTCACTGCCTCTTCTAACTATATACCCAATATGCCTTAGCCTTGCCAAATTATACTGTCTTTACTTATTGAATATTTTGTGTAGTAGTGTAGTATAGTTGTTTTGTCTTTGTGGTTGTAGTAATTGTTCACTAGCCCAGATTTATATCTTTGATACATACAAATGAGTATATGCTAAGTATTCAGTTAACAAATATTCTAATATTAAAATATTTAATAAATAAATATTTGAATTCTTATTTTTTTGATCAAACCAGATTTACAGTATGGTTACTATGTTATAATATGCAATAAAATGCACTCTTCATATTATGGAATAGTTCTTTTTCTATATATATAGTCAGTAAAGAATTTTTTTAAAAAAATTTAATAAATATTTTTAAAAAATAAAATTTAAAATTATATAATATTTGTAATAAATTTATTTTTTTAAAAACATATAAAATACTGCATTTGCTAGTAAATAAACTATAATTGAAAATGAAAAGAATTGGCTCAAAAATTATAAGCTTGTTGAAGATTAAATTTTTTTTATAAAAAAGTACTATTAACTTTGATTATTAAAAATAATTAAGAGTATCAATTCACATTCTATTATGAATTTTTGTTTTAATTAAATTAGAGTTCCAATCAAAATAGATCCGTCAACCATTTATCCATATCTGATTTATTTGGATATCCGTTTATTATTGATATCCAGATATTCTGACAGATATTCCAGATATTAACAGTAAATAGTTAGTAAATAGATATCCGAATAAATTCAGATCCAGATATCTAATAATTATTCGGATAGATGCTAACCGGATTGAAACTGTAAAAAATATTTATTAAGTAAATGCATTTTAAAAAAGAAACCATTATAAAAAGAGATGATTTTAAAAATATTAGGAAAAAATTAGGAGTATTAAAAAGTTTAACCAAGCCTTATTTTGGGTTTAAAGAAGTATAATGAATAAGCATAATTCAAATATATTTTTATCTTTGAATTAAGTTTTCACTTTCAATAAATAGCACATAATCAGCTTCTACAAAAATAATATAATTTGACTGTTAAACAGAATATAGCTAAAAAACTTAAGTGGCTCAAATTATCCACCTATCTGCTATGCCTATCTTATATTCTAAAAGAATTTTTGCTTTTAATAAAATCTTATTATTATTTATTATTATAAATTTTATATATTTACTATAAAACACACCTATAGTGGGTTTGCACCTATTATATTGTTATAGATTTTTCTCAATGTTTATAAGTTTGTACATAAAATTTTACTTCGAATTATTTATCTATAATTAGAATTTAGGATTAGAGTTAAGGTTTGGAAAGTATTTTTAGAGGCGTAGAGCATTTTTACTTAGAGCATAAATATTAATGAATTAGCTAGTTTTTGAGATAATATATTCTTCACTGTATATGATCACTTGAATACCTTACTAAAAAATTTAGATATTTAAATTTGAGTGACCAAAAGCTTTTTAGTACAATGTTGTTTAAAAAAACAAGCATTATTCTTATTAATAATATAGATATTGTAATAAATAGTGTTGGCAAATAGAACAATAGAACAACAGTTTAATTTTTTGCCTTCATATATAAAAAAATTTTTTATCAATTATTAAAATAATAATTTTAAATATTTTTATTTAATTAATTAAGTTTAATAGTATAAGCTAATAGAAAAAAACGTAATAAAATGCCAACTCTGGTAATAAATGAAATATTTTTGCAATAATAAGTAAAGGAAACTATAATTCCAATGCAATATCATATAATACTTTGTCCAATAAAAGTTCTTGATAATAACACTGATAGTAAGATAATACCAAAATTACAATTAGTTGGTCAAAAACTGTAAAGACGAATATCTTAAAGGATACTAGAGACACAAAAAATTACTATATAATCCACATTTTCAAACATTTGCTTCCTTCGAAGTTGAGCGAAAAGTCTCTTCTGAGATCATAAGATCGGTTTATACTATTCCAGGTTGAAAAGCTTAACGTGACTTAATATTGGATCATCACGATTTGTAAGAGAAAAAAAGTTCTTACATTTATAGCATCGGTAATCTTTCCGTAATATTCATGTCCAATGATTTTTCATTTGTTCCAATTAATCGGATTATATCCACCAATTACATTCCCTGATCCCTGTACGTTAACAACTACGCCATTATTATCACAAAGAGTTTGAATTCAAACGGATTTTCTTTAAAAAATTGTTCATCCCTTGTAATTTTGACCAATCAAATTTAAGAACAGGTGTAACGTGATAGGCTTTTGTTTCTGCGTATAAAACTAAAATTGCGTTATAGTTAGGTTAGGGTGAGAACAGCGTAAGGTTAGGTTAGTAAAATTTTACGAGGAACATTTTTAATTAGGCCGTAAGAGGATTAAAATTTAAAGCTAGTTTTGTTTTTTTTTTTTTTTGTAAAAAAGTGAGTGGTTTCGTTTTCGATTTTTACGTTACGCCTGATCCTGAAATTCGATTGGCCAATATTACAGGGGTGAACATTTTTTGTGGGAGAGCAAACGACGTTCTATGGGTTTGGGCCAATGTCCTGAAGATACTAAGTTCCGATACACTAAATTTTGAAAGATCAAAATCTGAAAGTATAATATCCATAATATTGATACGATTCTAAACCCGAAAGACTATAATCCCAAAAGATCATAATCCCGAAAGGTCATAATACTGAAGGTCATAATCCAAAAAGTTATAATCCCAGAAAGTTATAGCATTAAAAAATCATAATTACCTTTCGGGATTATGACTTTTTGGGATTATGATCTTTCGGAATTGTGATTTTTAGGATCGTAATCTTTCAGGGTTATGTTCTTTCAGGATATTATACTTTTGTGACTTAGTGTATCGGAATTTAGTATCTTCGGGATTTTTATCTTCGGGACATTGACCCAACCCCTGCCTATTATCTATCCATCCTGCAATTTTATTAATATCATTGAGATTAATAATTTTAGAGTCGAATTGTCGCCATCGCTCACGAATACCTTTTGTTGACAATCTCTGCGTTATTTATTTTAAAGAAATTCTGACTTAAATTTGACGCTTTAAATGTTTAACAGTAACTAAAATACATATATGGTTATCAGTTATGTACGATACAGGAAATTTAAATACCTCTTAAATTATAAATCTCAATGGGGTGAATGAGGAAAACTTTATTGAAGTCAATAATTTAAGGAATATTTGATTTTAATGTACTACTTGATATACATTAACTCTATGGAAATTGTGGGTTTTAACTTTCTGGTGTAATCTAAATGTAGCACCCAATCAAGTTATACATAAAATTTCTTTAATAAAGCTAGGGATATTTACTATTTATATTTTGTCTCCATAAAAAGTAATTTTGGTTTTTAGATTCCTTGTACCGTACGTACGACGCAAGTGTGTTACGTCACGTATCATCATATTTCGGGTTGAAGCGCTGGCCATTTATTTGTAAATCTCGGCATTAAGAAACATCTCACAAGATAAACCCAGCATATATTTCACATATCTTGTGCGAGACTACCACGCGAGTTCGCACATTCCATGTGATAAAAATTCATTATAGAATATATCGTCTAAAATTTGCCTTTCTTTTTTTTCTGTTGATTTAGAAAAGGAGGCTAAAATCAAAGGAGTGGTATCCATAGCACCTTACAGTCTTCACAAAGAACTAGGTTCTTTTTAAAAATCTTAGGTGTTAAATTTATCTCGCGTGAGATATGATGCAAATCGTGCAAAAATCGCGGGCGCGTAATAGTTCAGTCATCTTGTGTGAAATACATCTCTAATCAATACTTTACTCAGGGTATTCTCCTCTTAATGGGTTTATCGAATGATTTGATTGGTTAAAAAAAAATCGTTTGTGGTTATTATTTAGGTCGGGAAGCCAAGTTTTTTCATAAAGCTCTCTGATTGGTTAAAATTTAAAATCCACATTTCGCACTATAGATTTGCAGCAAATTTGTTATAAGGAACTTTCATTAATTCCAATGATTGAACGAATTTCGATCACTAGCAAATTACATTAAGGGAGTTGCTTGAGAACCTTCAGTTAATTATTAAATCATACTAAGCACGACAGGTCAAATGTATCAGAAATGTGTCGGGAATTAAATTTTAATTAGTGAAAAATGTTTTTAATCGATCAATGCTATTAAGATAAATAAATTACGGAACACTTAGTTTATTGTGTCAAAGAAAATATTTTAAATAATAAAAAATGTTCAGTTAGTTCATCATTCCGGTCAACAAACTTTTTGCTCCCAAACTGACTCGATGATTTCCTGCGGTGGTTAAGACAAAATTCTGCGGGTGGTTAAGACAAATTCTGTGATAAATTTTTTTGTGCAGTTATGTAGTGCATTTTGTAAATTTCCGTAGTTCTGTACTACCGTTTCGTAATTTTTGTGATTTATAATTCCGTTACTCCCCGTCAGGGCCAGTGATTTTCTGCGGTGACAAAATCAAAATTATGTGGTGACAGAATTTAAATTAAGTGATGTGATGTGAACCATATTTGCCAAATTATGTGCGATTCTGCGGTATATTTGGCCAAAATATTTGCGATTCTGTGGCATGCTTACGAAATTATGTGTAATTCTGTGTTATACATAAACTAAAATTTGTCGGAACTTTCTGGACTTTGTTTCGAAAAAATTTTCATGACCTTGCTCGTAATTTGAGTTCATTAAAATTCTACGTCGGGAGATACCGGATCTGTTAGATTTTATATATCGACTTGCCAATAAATTGGCAAATTATGTGACAATTCTTATAAATTTGCATATTGTGTGCTATTATGCGGTGATAAACACCAAATTATGTAATATAGGCGTATTTATGTGAATTCTGTGGTATTATGTGAAACACATAAAATCACTGGCCCTGCTCCCCGTACATTTCCGGGATTGCTGGGCCTGAATTTATGACCAAATCCTGCGATGCCTTTGTGAATTCTGCGTTATTTTGCGCATTTTTTTTTGTGGTTGGCTGTGCTGTGATTAAGAAAAATTCTGCTGTTTTCTGTGAATCACAGAAAATCATCGGCCCTGCCCGGGCCACAACAAATATTAAATTTGTATTCCGTTCAACTTTCATAGGCCGACATTCGTATGATTAGCTTATTGTTGAAAGCGTAACGTTTCACTAATAAAAAATCACCCTAAAACCATTCTAGCTTCGAAAAAACGACTGTGCAAAAAATAATCAATATCCTCAAGAACTTCACTTATATACCGCTTGACATACTATTGTAATAACAATAACATGATAAGCTTACTAATGCTCATATTTTACGTATTCTAAATATTAGAGTTAGTAGTGTAACTTTAGATTATGTAATAGATCTTGATATATGAACATTACTGTTTCATAATTCTTGATTAAAATAAGATTGAATTACTTTAATTACTTTCCAAAATATAATGATAATAAATTATTTACTACACTTTATGCTATGCGTATCTGCATATTTGTGACAATTCTTTTTTGCTTGTTTATTGGTTTGTAAGCTTTTTTAATTAGATAAAATTTTTGCATTTTGATTGGTTAATTAATCACGCGTTATTTTGAAAATATCCGGTTTCGAAAATTAGCCTTATTTCGAAATAACGCACACACGCGTACTCGAAAAAATAATATTGACGGAAATTTCGTTTACGCTCGTACACGTACATATCAGAGATTTTTACTAAAAAATAAATATCGAAAAGCTTCAAGAATAATTTTTTGGCGATGTATAATATTAATATCTCAACAAATTGTACAGTATAATAATATGGGAGTAGCCGGGTCGATATTCCTTATTATTTTTATGTATTTGCAAAAATTTTGATAACGTTTAATAAACCACTTAGAAGCACTGATGGAGATCTTTATTTTCATCTATCGTAGCGATTATGATTATTATCAAATCGCAGCAAAAATGATATTTGAGCAAACTTTAACAATAGCACCATTCTTATATATTGATTTTTATCTAAAATGTTATAATAATAACTAAACTTATGCTACAATACGTTTGCACTATTTGATCTCTAGTAAGCATCATCTAATCTTAATGTTTAAAACGCCTTTAATTCAACAAATGTTACTGAGAAAAAATTTTTAGCATTCTCCACATAAATTTACTCAATTGATTAAAAGTACTTTACTCTGCAAAAAAAAAACATAATCCAAATTCATTAATTACATCGATCAGCAGCCATCTAATAACAGACGAGTTTATTTCTAAAAATAATATTTATATCAAAGATATTAAAAAAAATTAGATTCAGCTAGCATAAGGGTCTATCGATGAATAATTGATGAAGTTTAAACAGTCGATTGGTCGTCAAACAATTTTAAATAAAAATTGCCTCATTAAATAGTTAACCTACCATTTGGGTTACGATTTCAATGGTTAAAATTTTTCTAATGTTGAATTGGATTTATTTTATTATAAGCCATAATTGCATCTTTAGCACCTTCCCAGGATTGTCTTCCAATTAATCGATACTATGAATTATAAATAAAATCTTTTAACCTTAGATAATAATATTCACAAAAATGATTCCTTCTAACAGACTTACCTGAATAGGAGTTCTCACTCCAAACATAACGAGTTTCCACATATTAAAACCAAATTTTTTTAATATCTCTAAAGAATAAGGATAACAACCTAATTCCTGACTAATCTTATCAAGGTACTCATAATAATCAAGTTCCATTGTATGTCTTGCTGATAAATAGTATTGATTTCTGTTTTTTTTATGATAATTTCTAATTGCGATATTCATATCTTGAGGTGAGGGGAGCGGATTAATTAAACCTTTAATTAAACTTGTCACATAACGAGATTGCAACTCGCTTTTTTGATGAAAAGAATAAAAAATTATATAGTACGATGTAGATATTACAACGGTATTATCAAAATAATAATTACGTACGTAATAGGGAAAATGGCGCCAATTGGCTGGAATAAACCAATAAACGCGATATTACGATAATTTGGTGGAAATATCATCTTATACATCCATGTCAAATTTTCTTTATATTCATCTTCAAATTCTTGTTCAATTTCTGGACCACCATTAATAATTTCTCTATCTAAAAATGGAAAATCTATATGATAACCAGTCGCATAAATAACTGCATCAATGTTTTCCACGATAGAACCATCAACAAATTTAATTGATTTTGTTTCATCAGACATTAATTCTAAAATGTTTTTTGTAACAATAATAGTGCCGGTACTGAGACGTTCGAAAAAATCAGATTTTACGGTTGGGTGATGAGTAAAAAGTGGAGTAGTTGGTTGAAGAGATGGTGGATGAGGACCTACAATCTGGACAATACGTTTTGTAATAACCGAAGTAGAAGATTTTGGAAGGAAGGTGTCAGAAAAACGACTTCTTAATTGGTCAATTGCCTTTCCATCGATCAAGCGTGGCATGATCCATGGGAGTGTTCCTATCGGAATATTGAATTAAATAGCTGAAAAGAGAATGCATTAATAAATATAGCGATGGTTTTATTACCTCTACGAACGCACAAATACACTTGTGACGCGACATGAGATAATTCGACAGCAATATCAAGTCCACTATAAATAAAAGTTACAGAAAGCTGAATATATGATTTAATTCATATTAAGCTATTGTATATTCATATCTGAAATTTAGTTACATACCTATTACCAACTCCCACGACAACAACACGCTTATTTTCGAAAGGTGCGGCTCTAATAAAAAAAAAAATTTTAAATAATTTAGGTCGTCTTAATCAAATATATGATAGTTCCACTTGACATTAAAAAAAATAATTTATATATTATTTAATGTAATAAAATTAATAAATTCGATCATGATATGATTAATAACAATGATCCATTTCATTTATTGATTTTTTCTATTCATTTTTTACTTACCGCCTGTAAAAATGTGAATGAGTTTGTTCACCCTTAAATTTATCCATCCCTTTATATTTAGGCCACCTATGTTTTCTATGATGTCCATTACAAACGATAACATAATCAAATATTTCTTCATGTTCATTTTTTGGATTATCTTCAGTTTGATCTTTATCCTCACAAGTAATATATTTGACTTTCCAACGATGATCAGGAAGATAAGATACATTAACAACAGTTGTACGAAATTTGATGTATGGCCAAAGTTTAAAATGGTCGGCATACATATTAAAGTATCTTTTTTAATGGGAGGTAAGTAATTTTATTAGTAGGATGCAGAAGAGAAAGATAAAAAAAAAATAAAACAAAAAGTACTTTGCAACAAGTGAGTTATGTAAATAGGTTGGCCATTCTGGAGGGAGTGGAAAATCTGAAAATGTCATCTAATTTATGATAAAAATCAACGAATTACTCAACTATATCAATAAATAAATACATCAATACAAATATTCCATAAAAATTACACACCATTTCTTTAGAAGTATTGATAATAAGGCTTTTATAAGTTGATGGATTTGGATCCTTATTTTCGTCATTAACTTCAACAAAATTCCAAAGACCTCCTACACAAGATGTTTGTTCGAAACATATTGGATCCAAATCATCAGCGAGGCATTGTTTCAAGGCTGTTAGACCTGATGAACCTGATGTTTTTTTATATTGATATATCAGAACTATTTTAAAACATGCCGATATACAAATGATCTTTAACATACCAGCGCCGATAATAGCGATACGTGGTTTAGCCATTTTGAAAAATTCTAACGAGATTTCAGGCCTATATATATATATAAAGTAGTATATTTAGGGCGCCTCCATAGATGTGTAGATCATGACTAGAATTAGGGTTAGAGTTAGAGTAAACGAGCTTGTAAGTTAGTCAGCATGGTGGGAAATAGCGAATCCTTATATTTAATGTTCCTTTTGGGATTTACAATGATATACCCAATTTATCGGACGTGGGTACCACCATGGCGTGTATCCTCTACCAGTTTTAAGAGCTGGACGGTGCGGGGCACATAAGGATGGTATATTGCTTCAATGTGTATACGGTACTCGATATACGTCGATTGCATATAAAATGATGTAAGATTAAATCAAATAATTTCCGGTACTATTGTTTTGAATAGGACCATTGCCTATTGGTACTGTAAGGTTATTTAAAAAGTACGCCAAAAAAAAAAGTCTATCAGTTATATCATTATAGTTATAATATTACTAATCAACTTTGAAAAAATAAGCCTAATGATTTTATGCAGATCTAGCAGATAAAAGACACGAGATTCTTTTTATTGAAGTATTGGAGAAACCTAAAAAAACAGTTAATACCACCACATTACGATTTACATTTTATAGCACTAATTAATTAATTAATTAAATATCGTATCATTTCTTTCATTTACATCGCTTATTTCTAATGGTATAAAGAAAATACTATTTAATTTACATACAAACAAAAATTTTCTTGTAATTATCAAAGGCTTATGCGTGAATTATTAATTATCTCTTAAACTGCTTCTCCTGCAAATGCCCTGAAAAATTTTTTTTTTAAAAATCTTATTTTTAAGGAAACATTTATATGTGTATGTATAGATAAGTTGATATCCCTTTTCAACCCTTATCGTTTTATACTTTACATGTCACACCCATTTGTAAATAAATTAGTAACGTGTATAAACACTGTGAAATTCTATTTTGACCCGGGTCAAAATAGAATTGGCCTTTTAAATATTAATTTTAGCTGTGTATATACTTTCTAATGTACACTAGTGTATAAACATGGGTATATCTTATTAAATTAACTCAAGTTTTTTTTTAATAATAAAAAAATACTTGAATTTAATATATTAATTTTAAAATTTTTGAATTTAATTTTGATTTTTGATTAATTTTTAATTAATTTTAATCAATTTTAATAAAAAAAATTACTAAAATTTTAACAAATTTTAGCTTTTATCTAACATTTGTTATAGTGATTAAAAAAATATATAAATTTGTTTAATCTATATTCAGTTAATACTATTTATAGTAAAAATTTTATAATTATAACTTGTTATTTTAAAAAGTTATAAGAAGTAACTTTTAACTAGCATTTTGGAATAATAAAAATATTTAGGTTCTAAAATATTTTAGACAATCAAAATATATTTGGTTTAACTAAATCATTTTTGTAGCCTAAATTATTTTTGATATTCTAAATTATTTAAAATTTAAATAATCTAATACAATTTTGACAACTATATATAAGTACAACTATATCAATTAATTTTAATTTTAATCTAGAAAATACTTAGATAGTTATATTTATTTATTTTAGTTTAAATCAAAAACAAAAATGTATCAAAATTGGTTATTTATTATATTAGAACTTTTATTAATTTTTGTTATTATATATAAAATTAAAAAAAAACCTATTTTGATTATTATTCTAGTATCAAACTAGAATCTTGATAATTTTAGTAATTGGTACAATAAAAAGTCATTTGGAAAAGTGAAAATGATTGATTATTTATTTATTTTAATTTAAGTCAAAAACAAAAATGCATCAAAATTGGCTATTTATTGTATTAGAACTTTTATTAGTTTTTTGTCACCATGAAATTAAAAAAAAACTTTTTTGATTATTATTCTAGTATCAAACTAGAATCTTGACAATTTCAGTAATTGGTACAATAAAAGGTCATTTGGAAAAGTGAAAATGCTTGATTATATGAAAGAAAGTCTAGAACTACATATAAATATATTTGGTTTACTAAATAATTTTGTAGGCTAAATTATTTTTAATATACTAAATTATTTAAAATTTAGATAATCTAATTTCTAGTATCAAACTAGAATCTAGAATCTTGATAATTTCAGTAATTGGTGCAATAAAAGGTCTTTTAAAAAAGTAAAAATGCTTGATTATATAACACAAAGCCTAGAACTATATATACATAATAAGAATATACCAATAGAAGAAAAATAAAAAGCTATTAAAATATTAAAAGAACTAAAAATATATATAATACATATATATACTAAAAAAATTTTAAGAATAGAATTGTATACAATAAGAAAAATTTTAAATTTTTGCAGCATACTAAGTGACTACTTGTTGTATTGGTATTAAACCTGTATTAAGTAGTAAATCATTTTTAAAAAAAATAAACCTTATAATAAACAAAATCGAAAATTCATATATTTTTTCTATAGTATAGGAATCTGGCTTGCTTATATATAAAGTTTTTTTTATTAAGTAACTTTTTATGTTGTTTAATTAAAAGTTGTAGAGCTAATTTTTGTAATTCTAATTGTAATAAAATCACTGAAATTGGCTTGATAGATCATAAGATATAAGTAATTTTCAATTAGTTACTATAGAGCTTTTTCTTAAAAATTGAAGTACATGAGATTCTATTTACTATATAAGGTAATTAGTTACATGCCCACTGATTTTTACTATAAAATTTATACCCTTTAACTGCGGTTCACCCCTTAAACAACTTTCTTTTATGGTTTAACTTTTAGTAATAAATATATATATATATATTAAAAGTCATTTATCTATTGTTGATAGATGGATTATTTAAAATTAATCTACAAACTTGGCAATATACCAAGTAATTATACCAATATTAAATCTGTATTAAACTATTTGTCCATTATAACTCTAATTAAAATTTATTTTAATAAATAAATGGATAATTGTCAAAAATAAGTTAATAAATAGATCCAAATTATCTAAACAAATGAACTTAGTGTAATATAAAACAATCTTATATATTTATCATATATGTTTAAATGCTAAGTATCTTTAAAAAATTTTTTTATACTAAGTTAACAGCCAAAATCAATTAATTGAAAGTTGTAAAGCTTAATAATACAAATCTAAAAAAGATAAGATTATCCAAATCAGACTAGTAGTTGCAGAAAAATTTTTAAAAAATAATTGACTAACTATATAAAATTTCTATATAAACAATAGTTTGTTTACATAGTAATTTTACATAATCAACCAATCATTTTTGTAATAATATTTAGCAACCACTAGACCAATTTGAATTATCTAACCTCTTTTAGATTCCTCTTAGTAAGCTCTACAACTTTCAATTAATCAATCTTTTTTGTTAACTTAGAATAAAAAAGTTTTATTTGAATAATTGTCAAAAAATCTTGATATATACTGTTTATGTAATTTATATTGTGATCTGTATTATAATTATGCATTAGATGTCTGGCAAATCATCAATTAAATTATTTTTACTAAAAAGCTAAGCTATAATAATACAAGCTTACTATATTAAAAAGCAAAAGAAATATATGAATTTTGAAACTAGAAAATAAGGAAAATATAAATATATTATCTTTAATAGTTTATTAACTAAATTGTTTAATATCTATCCCTTAAATTGTAATCTAGCAATTTGCCTAGATTTTTTTAATTTTTTAAATAAAATAAAAATTTATTAAGAATATAGAGTATATATTATTTATAGAATATTTTCTTTAAAATATATTTTATAAACTTTATTATAAAAATTTTTTAAATTTATTAATAAACTTTAAAGCAATAAAAGTTTTAAAGTTTTATTTTAAAATTTTTACTATAAAATTTTCTTTAGATTTTTTTAAATTTATATATTCCCATCTATAAAAAAAATTTTTACTTCTAATACAAGTCCTAATTTTTACAAATAAATCACAAAAGTTGCAGTAATAAAAGTTGTAATCCTTTTTATAAACTACAATACTACAATATTCTATTAAAACAGGAAGCTAGAACTAATATTTATAAAGTTTGCCAAGAATAAGTAAATAATTTTTTTAGTTAAAAAATTTTTAAAATTTGTCTATTTTTAGCTTATTAGCAACTTAAACTTTTTTCTTATAATATAAAATCAATACTACTATAATATAATCCTTATTTTTAAATATTATTAAAAAAAATTTATTTAAATATTTTAAGTTTTAAAAAATATAGATCATAAGCATATTTATAGTAATTTTCCAAACAAATTTGTCTGGATTTGCTTATATTTTAAGAAATAACAATTATTTATAATTCACATAGACTAATTTGAGTAAATTATTTCTTGAATTGTAATGCAAACAAATTTGTCTATATAGATTTTAAAATTTTAAATTTTTTAAATAAAACTTTAAATATTAATTTTAGCTATATACAGTACTTTCTAAATAAAAAATATAATATTAATCTGTTTTATTAACTTAATTATTTAAAATTATTAAAAAATTTTGGTATAATAAAAGTTTAAAGTTTTTGTTTTTTAACTTTTACTTTAGAATTTTTTCTTTGGATTTTGTCTTTGTCAATAAAAAATTTTTTTACTTCTAATACAAGTCTTAATATTTACAAGTAAATTATTTAAAATGCAATAATGAAAGTTGTTATCCTTTATATAAACTACAATATTGTATAAAACTAGATTTTTAAAACCAATATTTAAAGAATTCACCAAAATATTTTTAGCTTAAAGCAGCATAAGCTTTTTGTTTTATAATATAAATTTAAATAATTTAAAATATAATTCAGGGTTTCAAATATTATTATATCAAATTTTATTTAAATATTTTAAATAATTAAAAAAATAGATTAGAGATATATTTATAGTAAAAATATAGGCAAATTTGTCTGCAAATCTCTATAGATTAAGGGTTAAATAGAGCATATTTTTTAAAAAAGATAAAGCTAAATAACTTTTGATTTATTTAAATAATTTGAGATGATACTAATAAGCCCAAAATTATTAAAATCCAATTACAGAATTACAAGATAATGTACTATCAAATAATGCTATGCCTAAAGAGTAAGAAGAATTGGTTATATATAGGTTTAAACAATTCTTTCTACCTTCTAGATAATTTTGTAATTGAGATGTTAATAATTTTAGACTTATTAAAATTGTCTTAGTGACAAACAATTTAGTAGTAAAATCATTTAAAACAGGGCAGTAAATCAAAAGTTATTTAGCTTTAAATTTTCTAAAAAATATGATCTACTTATAAATTACTTAAATTAGAGGTCAGCTAAAGCAGAAGAGAGTTTTGATTGTCTACATGCATGATATCGATCAGTGAATGCTTATCTACATTTATGAACAAAATTTGGTATTTTTTATATCTTTTAGCAAAGGTTTCTCAATGGCTATGTAATTAAACTTAACAAAAATTTTTTTATTCAATTCTACAAGCTTGCAGAATTGGAATAAAAAAAGCTTCATTGGCCTGATAGTTATTGAGAGATGTTTGTTTAAAGTTTAAAAAAAATCATTGAAATCTTGAGAAATATAGATATATAGTTACGATCATGTTTTTTAAATTTAAAAAAAATTTCTTGATAATTACCAAACCAAATTTAATGAAAATTTTTTATTATAATTTAACAAAATTGTAAAATTAAAATAAAAAAATAATTGAATTTGGATTGGTAGTTGTTGAGGTATATTTATTAAAAGCTAAAAAAAATTTAACTGTAACAGATGCTTCAATTTTAAACAAGATTACCTGCATATAACTGATAAAATTCGATCAAATTTTTTTTTATTTAGTTCTATAATCTCATAGAATTAAAATAAAAAATATTGATCGAATTTGATTAGTATGTGTTGAATGTTAAATTTTAGCACCTATAAAAGAGAAGTTGCAGGTAAATTTTTTTGAAGTTTTAATCAATATTTCTCAACAATTACTCAATATATTCTTTTGCATTAATTCTACAGGCTTGTAGAATTAAAATAAAAAAAATTTCATTTAATTTGGTTCAGTAATTATCGAGAAATTTTTTTATTTAAATTTTAAAAAACGATCATAGCTATAATATAGCTATATTTCTCTAAGATTTCGATGATTTTTTTTTAAACTTTAAACAAACGTTTCTCAGTAACTACCAGGCCAAACCCAATGAATCTTTTTTTATTCCAATTTTGCAAGCTTGTAGAATCGAATAAAAAATTTTTTATTAAGTTTAATTACATAGCTGTTGAGAAACCTTTGCTAAAAGAAATAAAAAATACCAAATTTTGTTCGTAAATGTAGATAATCATTCACTGATCGACATCACGCATGTAGACAATCAAAACTCGCTCCGCTTTAGCCGACCTCACTAAGCTATATATTACAATCTTTTTTTAAAAAAAAATACCAATTGTTAATTTAACCCGACACTACCATCCTGAGGATTTACCACCACTTCCTATTGGACGGATCTCTTATTGGACAAAATATTTCGCATTTTTAATTAAATTTTTTTTGCACCCAAATAATTTTTAATAAAATACATTCTTTTAGTAGCAATTGCATATTTATTAAAATTTCTTTAAATAACTTTCGTATTTAATACCAATGTTTGGTAACACACATAAATTTAATAGCTTTTAATAAGTGATCGATTAAACAACCACACAGATAGAAGTTGTTCCTTAAGCTACCGATAATAATGAGAATAATGAATCAAGAACACAAAAATTATAAAACAGTAATTTGCTAGTATAGAGATCACTAACTCGCTTATAAAATTTCTCATTATGCTTAAAATAACTTATATAAATCAACTAAACCAAAAGGATTAAGCAATAAGAAATGCACGAATTGCTGCTAAGTTTAAAAAAAATAGCCCGAAGAAGAAGGTGACCGAATAATTTATTTTCCACTAATTAAAAACTGTGCTTCGACCTATTAATTTAGGTTCTTGAGAGCACCCTAAGTATTATATATATTTTTCTTTTGTAAGCATATGCACTGGTGGTGTTCTCTCTGCTGCATGCATTTAAATAAAAATTTAGCGGTCCGCGGGGTAAATTGGAATTAAAAATTTTTCCATAACAGATAAGTAAAAGTAATGCAAGAAGAAAACCGGAGTTTTACTAAGAAAAGACAATAAAAAAAGTTTAGTTTTAAAATAGGATGGAAAGCCGAAAGATAAACAATATAATTTGATTTTGGAATAAGCAAACAAGAAATTTTTTTATTTAAAATAAAAAGAACAAAGTTGATAAATATTTCACTTGTTTCTATACCGAACCAACAATCTTGTAAGATACTAATTAATAATTGAACCATTTTTTATGAACTCAATAAATTTTGTTTACGAAAGTAATTTGGTGAAAAATTTTGAGTTCAACGTTCTCACAATAGTAATTTGGCGAAAGGTTTGAGTTCAAAGTTTTCACGAAAGTAATTTTGCAAAAAAGTTGAGTTCAGTGTTTTCACAAAACAGTTTCCTTCGTCCCCCGTCCCGAAAAAATAATAAAAAAAAACTTTGAGTCGTCAACATAAACCGAATAACACGCCAAATAATGCTTATGCTTTTAAAATTGATCTGAAAAGAATTGAAATGGTTAACTCCGTTTAAATAAATACTAGAAGTATGCGAAGTTCTTGCAAAATGCACCGCTAACGCTTTTCTTTCCAAGATCCAGAGAGTCAACGTGCGTTCTTTTTCTTTCTAATCCAAGTTTATTATTTCAAGAGCCAAAGTCAACACGGCGTTCTTCCTTTCTTCAGTTCCATTTGACTCTCAATACTATAGGTTATGAAACGAAAGGGCACATGATTCTTTCAAAATTTTTCTTACTTTGAAGCATTCAATTATTATAAAACCTTAAACGTTTTAGTAACATTATCAAACATTTTACAGAAATCTAGCATTTTGTAACAAAATCGTTATCGCTATTTAGTCACATGACATAATCTGTAATTTAATCTTAGCATTAGAAATTTTCAGCTCATGTTAATTGAAATATCTTCATTAATAAAAATCAAATACAAAAATATATGTAGTTTATATAGCATTTGTAGACTAAAGTCTATGCCTTATAAATTTTAGATAGCACACAAACACTGCTCTTTCCTATAAAAATTTAATGTCAATAAAACTGTATTAAATTTATAGATAAGGTTAATATTAAAATAACATCTACGGTATCAGTAAAATTCCACAAGAAACATTTTTAATTAGGCCGCAGAATGTTAAAATTTCAAGTCATTTTCTTGTAAAGGATTGTTTCTCTTCGGTTTTTACGTTGCACCTGATATTGACCAAACTTACGAGAGAACAATTTTTTATGGGTGCGCTAGGGAATTGCTTATAGTAGCACATATGCTGCGTCAACATTAATGTAATTTTACCGACAGTTCATTTAGCAGACATCACGCCAAGTGAATTTTAGTAAAAATATATACCTACAACTAATCAAATGCTTAACCCTAACCCTATGTAATGTCGATAAATGAACTTTCTGTGAAATAACAGTCGGTGAAGTGAGCAGAACCAATTTTGAACAAAGAATTGAAATCTTTAGAAAATAGGCTTACTCGATAGTCAAATTACACAGGGAATTTTTACTTAATGGATGGTTATGATATATTAATAGAAATGTTCTTTATAAAAATTCGTCGTTGTGCGCAGTAAGTAACGCAGTAAGTAACACAGTAAGTAACCAAATAAATATAAATTCGGAATTTATTGAATTTATTTATATAATACTTCCTATTTTCTTTCCCTTTTTTTTTTTTAAACAAATTGAATTTAATATTTTCTGATCTATAATTACGTAGATGTTTTATCAGTTTTCATGTATTTTGCCAACTTATATAACGATAATTTATATTTTGCCAATTTATATACGTAACGATAATTTATATTTTGCCAATTTATATAACGATAATTTATATTTTGCCAATTTATATACGTAACGATAATTTATATTTTGCCAATTTATATACGTAACGATAATTTATATTTTGCCAATTTACACAACGATAATTTATATTTTGCCAATTTACATAACGATAATTAATTTTACAAAAATCTAATAAAACGACAACGTTTTGTTATGTCTTAATGTATCAGGTTTGTAAATTAATTTAAAATAAAATCTTATGGTAATCTAAACTTATGTGTCTTAATAATTGTTTATCTTAACATAGTGTTCAATTCATATACTTAATAGGTATTAATTAAAACAAGATTTACAATGTATGTTTTAATTTAGTCATCCAAACAAGTTCGTTAAGTATCATATTTGCTTTTTCTCTTGCAAATATTATTCCAACACTTAGGTTAATTTTGTCTTTTGTTGACTCATTGTTTTGACAGCTCATCTTCATGTGTCGCTGGTACTAGTATTTTCGCCTATAACTATTTTCTTGCGGCCCTTTATTCAAGTGTATAATTCTTGGTTTCGTATTTTAGGGAAGTTAACTTTTCAATGATAAGAATCCGATTAAGATTCATTGAGGGCGGATTTTTATCATAATTGCGGGAGGATGCGGACATCGGTTGCATTTCACTCCATTTCTTCTACTCACATGGTACCATAAAATAAAGTTAAAGAAAAAGGAGTGTGTTCCATATCTTCCATATAAGACTCAGGCATTCTTCTAGGCCTTCTACGAATAGTTCGATGCGATCTTTGATTTGCAAGTAATTGATTAATTTGGCTTGCTAGGTTGATAAAGTATTCCTTATCATTTCTTGTTGTATAATTGTCCCAAATGCACATAGTAATTTGTTTAATAATTCTTGGACTACGTATATTATTTCTATGACATTCGGGTATAACAACAAGGTTAAGAGCTTTAAAACCTGTGAGTTCATAAACACATTGGCAAGATCTAGCCAAATTATTCGCATCGTAATTTTGGCGCAAAAGTCCTGAATTTGCGACATAATAGGCAAGTCGATTAATGTCTGTCATGATAATAAATATTCACTCTGGTTTTCTTAAATGTAATCTTAAATGTACGTATTCGTTTCTTTTATTTTTATCTTATTTTGGAGACCAAGTCCAGAGTGAATATCGAAAATGGTGAAAATGGAGGTTATTTATGTTTTTTTTTTAAAATATTAACTGTCGGAATAATTTGAAGCATGACAATTATTGACTATCCGTTTTTTTATTTTTTACTTTGTCTTTTTTTTTTTGGCAAAAAGGACAAATAACGGAAAAATCGATATAATTTTACTTGTGCTACGAATATCAAATTATCCGTTTTTTTTTTTTTTTTTTTTTTTTTTTTTTTTTTTTTTTTTTGGACAAAAAAAAATGGACGTGACGCAGATTGAAGGGTGGTCNGTTTTTTTTTTTTTTATTTTTTGCTTTGTTATTTTTTTTTTTTGGACAAAAAGAACGAATAGTGGAAAAATAGATATAATTAATTTTGCACTTGACATACTTGCGCTACGAATATTATTATTCTCGAAACCAATATCAATTTTGCCTTTATTCGGAAAAAAATGAAAAATACCGCAGCGTGTGTAATGAGGTCGGAAAATTTTCGGAAAATTACAATAACCACATTTAATGACATTATTATTACAATACTGTACAATTAATATAGTTAACAATAAATCGGAAAATTGAACTAAAATTGAACATCCCGAATGCCCTAATAAGTCGTATATATATATTTTTAAAGGCAATTAGCATTTAAAGTTTATATTAATTGATCGTAATTATCAACTTAAAAGAGAAATAGATCGATATACAGTACATAAACTTTGTGATCAGGCAGTTTTTTATTTTATTTTATTTTGCGTTTCTTCAAAAAAAAAAAAAAAAATCATTAATTGTGAGGGTGGTGACCGAAGCTAAGAATTCTGGGATGTCTAAGACTAACAACTACTACTATCAACAAACACTATCAATCCACAAGACTCAAACCCTAAAGTGGCAGGCGGAAAAAGAGGCGTGTAATTGAATTGGGCCGAGTATTAATGCTTGGAGCTGCGACAATCTTGCAATAAGATAATTATAGGCTTTCTGATAGTATGATATTGTTCTTCGATATTGCTCCTTATTGGTCTTTAAATAGTACAGTATAAGCACTACAACCTTATTTTTATTTAAAATTTTAAAGTATTAAAGCCTATCCCTTAAAATTGACTCTTCTCAAATATAACTATTATTTAACCAATAGCTTGATGATTTCGAGATAGATTAGTCCTGAGGTCATGGACTTAATCCAAATTTCAATAGTCAAAAACCTTGCTCCCATATACTTAATAAAAAAAGATTTGATGATTTTGTAATTATTTAAATTGAATAAATAGCGAAAATTAAACTACAGTAATGAAATGTTTTATTACTACAATTATTGTCGCGGCTGATGCTTAAATTCGGAGCTATTTTGATATGAAATTTTAAAAATTTTTAGGGATGTTTTTCTCACTTTTTTTTTTAAGGTTTTTGGTTAGGATTTAGGATTAGAATCGATATTTAAAGAGTATATGTGGGTTTTAGCAGAGCTTATATTTATTAAATTGAGACCCAAATTTCAGTATCAGCTGCAACACCGAACACAGTACAATGGGTACTATCAGTGATGGGTTCGGACAGTGTCCCAAATTGTCCCAAACTAAGTCCCAAATTTTAATAATTAATTTAAAAAATATACATTTATATTTTTTTTTAAGTACTGAATATATTTTTAAAAAAATTAAAGTAGATTATTTTAATAAAATTTTGAGTAGTTTTAATTTATAAAAATTATCCCAACGCATTTCCGAATTGTCCCAAACCCATCACTGGGTACTATAGATGCAGAGATTTGGCGAAGCATGGTTACATCAAAAGACAAGCAGTTACGTCAAAGGAGTCATAATATATACGTATAACCAATTGTTATATATAAAAATGCCTCTGCGTAATTTATTGAAGAAAATCTTTAAAATTCTGATTATTGGAAACCATATAACCAGTGATGTCACTTGGCTATTTGGCTGGCAAAAGGCCAAAATATAAATTTCATTTTTGGCCGAAACGGCCAAATAAAGCTAGTAATTTGATTGGTCCAATATTAATACATGTTTATTACTAATTAATTATATAGCTTTAGCATTTAAAGATATAGCTAGAATGAAGTTTATTTATATGCTTTACATACTTTTTAGCTTCTTGTTTAATGAGGCTCAGATTTTGATATCTTTAATAAAATAAATAATTCGGGATTTAAAATAAATAATGGATTAGGGTTTAGAATTAAAAAAAAAACAAATAGCATATTTTGGAAGTAAATAAGAATTTAAAAAATCTTATTTATTTATTAAAATTTGGAAATTAGAAAATGAAATTGGAGTATTTAAAGACTCCCATTTGATGAAATAAGTTAAGTTTTTATTGTGTAGATCAACTAACTATTTATTAATAACAAAATACATAGTAAATAATAAAACTTTTACTCAAATTACATACTGAACCTTCGCTCAAAAATTACTTACTGAACCTTTGCTCAAATTACTTATTAAACCTTTGCTCAAATTATTTTTTTATATAACTTACTGAACCTTGGCTCAATTTACTTACTGAACTTTTGCTCACTTTACTTACTAAACCTTTGCTTAAATTATTTTTTATACAACTTGCTTAAATTATTTATTTAATCCCCTGTTGCACTAAATGTCACTCATGACTACCTTCATTATTATTTTTTACACATGATTAACCTATTTATAATAATCATTTGTAACCGGGAATCTTCTCACAAAAGATTCCTGGTCATATTGATCATCGGGAAGCTCTAATTTTAATTCTTAATTTTTATTTGAATCATTTTCTTTTGTATTTTTCATGTTTTATCTAAAGAACTTTAAAAGCCAAAATAGGCACAGTAAAATGAAACTAAAAAAAGGCATGATATGGCAAAGTAAAAAAAAATAAAGCGAAGCCCAAAAGTTAGTAAAGCACAATATGAATATAAATATGGATTACATGTAAAAATGATGGTATAGTAGTCCAATTAACATCTAGTGACACATTCCTGGGGATTATTTATTTATTTCTTGTAGGAAAATTATAACAGAGTTTACTGATGATCATAGTATGTGGATGGCCCAAAGGGCCATCTATAAACTATAATCATTGGTAAACTCTGTTATAATTTCTACTTCCAGAAAATAATAATACAAATATTCATTTAAGTAGTTTTTTTATACAACTTACTAAACCTTTTCTCAAATTACTTACTAAATCTTTGCTTACTAAACCTTTACTAAATTACTTACTAAACCTTTGCTCAAATTACTTATTAAACCTTTTGTTCAAATTATACTTTTTTATAACTTTCTAAACCTTTGCTTAAATTATTTTTAATATAACTTATTAAATCTTCATTTAAATTATTTTTTATAACTTTTAAATTTTTGCTTAGATATGTTTTTTTATATAGCTTAATAATTAATACTTAAGTTATCTTATATATATATATATTTTTTAATTAAAGTGCCCGTCTTGGGACTTAGGAATTTTATTCAAGATATTAGGGCCGTCAGTATCCTCTAGGGGAATACCGGCATTTGTTACATAGACGAGGATACATCTAGCCACACGTACACTTTTGGTGTCTAATTTAAGTGGTCCGCCCAAGGGTTCCACACTAGCTGCCATACCTGCAACCCAACTATGGGAATTGCCTATTTAAACCCTCTGATCCATGTTCCACCTGCTAACCCATCATTTATCACTAGAACAGGCCCGTTACATAAGTCAGTCAGCAAGTTCCGGATACTTATCCATTGCCTTAGAACCCAGCCGGGTATTCCTGGTCCTGTTATCCTTGACAGGAGACTTGGTAAAGCGGTACCTGCCCCATATCAGGTATTCACCTACACTTCGGTACTTATCGCTATGGCTGAGGCCAATACTTGCGAGACAGGGTTACCCCTGTCCTCTTACCAATATCTACTTCTGCCCTTGTAAGGTTCGCTCCAACCCTGGTACCCACCATCACTTTTCTACTGGTCCTTCACCAGTTTCCCAGACTTTCAATCCAGATGGCCTGGAAGGGTTGATCTATCTGGCATTAGGTGCCATCATGGTTTTTCTCCCCCTGGTACCTACTTCTATAATATAGGTCCTTTTCCTCTAGTACAACTCCAGTGGCCAGATTGGTGGACCCTCTTCTTCAAAGGTCATATCGTCCAGTTCTCCAGCTCCAGTTTCTGATATTCTGGTTTTGGTAGCACTGTTGAAGATCTTTGCTACCTCCTTACTCGGGTCTTGCCAAATGGGTTTCTGTTTCTCCGGTTCCTTAAATTTGTCTGTATTATGAGACACAACTTCGCCCGAAGGCTCCCATTCGAGATAGTAACCAAGGACTACAAGTAATAACCCAACTGATCGACAAGAAATAGTTACCGGAACACAGGTCTATTTTTTTAAAGCATTGTCAGTGGGATTTGAACCCTAGACCTGCCACTTGGGGGTGACAACTTACCAACTTCTCTAAGTCACCACACCTTAAGTTATCTTATATATTAATATACTTCCATACAGTATTATTATATGCTTTTCTTTTTTTATTACTATACAGAGAAATTTGGCCATTTGGCCATTGGCCAATGACCATATAGGCCAAATAATTTTAATTGGCCTAGCCAAATGACATTCAACTTTGGTCATAAAATTTTGGCCATTTTTGGCTAAATTATTTTGTATTGGCTAATGGCCAATTAAATTTGTTTGGCTGATTAAATTGCTATCACTGTATATAACTATATAATTTGATTTATATAGTATTAGTACTTCAAGTCTATAATATTGGTTGATTAAATTAGTCAATCCTTCAAAAAGTTGGCTTTGTTGACTATATATATAAATAAATAATTTATATAAGAACAGTTAGAATTTTTCAGATACTAGTAATTCAATATAAAATACAAACATAGTTGACAGTATTTTCAGAAGTACTATAGTGCACTGACCAAAGTACCCTCTTTTTCAATACCCCCTATTGCAAAATACCCAGTGCAAAGCACAAGATCACTATTAATTAAATACAGATTTTTTTAAATTTTTAGACTGCTTATTGTAAGTGTGAAATGTGTAAATGTTTAAAATTTTTTCTTGTGGCACAGACCTACTGCCGTATAATATACCTGGGTCTTTTGTAAGTTTTTTGACAAGTAGATTGCATTAGACCTGGGTCTTTTGGTCAGTATAGATATAAAATATACTGTATTACTGTGAAATAGCACATATGGGCACTATTTCAAAAATCACTTCCCTAAAAATAGTATACTTGGCTTCAAAATAATGCCCATGCACGTTCCAAAATAGCGCAAACCTTATATAGTATACTGTATAAATGAATGTATTTCTATAACTTTAAGTGTACTGAACCATATGAAAAATTTTTAGCACTATCTTATCTCTTCTTTTGTTACAATGTTGACTGTTTATCATTAAGTTTTTATAATGAATATTTGACAGATAGGCCAGATAATATGAATTAAAACTCTTAACATATGCGCCAGGTAGAGTCAATTAATAAATAATGAGGTCATAAAGCATATAAATAAATAAATATTATAAATTCAATATTAATAAATAAAAAATTAAATAAAAATTAGAATAAGCAAATAAACAATAAATAAAAACTAAAAATAATAATGGGTAATAAAAATATATATTAAATAGCAAATTAGCATTTTTTCAGTATTGCCAAGTAGAAGTTCATATGTACAGTATACTAAAAGTGGGCATTGAGAATAACATTAACATTAAGTGTTCTTTTTATTTTATTTATATAAATTAAGGTTAGATTTTTTAGTACCGTACAGAATAACTACTTGTTTACATATACTGTATGTACTTGAATAACAAATTGAATATTTATAATTTAGGAAATTATTTGCTACTAAGTTATATATTTCTATTTAAGAAGGTTAATTTCAAATAAATATTTATATACTGTATAGATGCTATTTCAAAAATTTCTTTTGTGCATAAAAACCAGGCTGATTCAAAATAGCACATATGCATGTACTTGAAATACTGCACAAATAATTAAAATACCATACAGGTATGCACTATTTTGTAATATAGTAGTAAAATACAAGTAAATTTTTTAATAAATTGGCAATAAATTTCTATTGTATACAATATATAAGAAATTAAATAGATATTTTAATGTTTTTAATTTTAGTTGACTTAGTTGACTAAGTAGTATCAAAACATTAAATTAACTAAGCCTATAAATTTTTTATTAACTATAATCACTAACTTCAATAACACATTTCGAATAAAAAATATATAAAACATAAATAACAATTGATTGTGCCAAATTAGTACTCCTATAATTTGAACTGGACTGAACTTTTGTTAAATTTAAGTCTGGTCTAATTTTTGAACAGAATTTAAACTTTTATATTTCAAACTTTTAGTAAAGTTTGAGTCTGGTCTAGAGATGGTAAAGTTAGTTCAGGTCTGGTCTTGGTTCTAGGACTTGTAAGTTCTATCGCATGGACCTAAGGACCAGGTTCTCATATAATAAGTCTCAGAATTTATGTCTGACCAATAGAATTAAGTTCTTGGACTTAGTTCTAATACTTTCTAACCAATTAAAATTCTTTGTTTACTGTTTTATTACTAATATTTTTAAGTTTTATATTAGGACCTATTGTGGATCTATGGATCTAGGTCCTAAAATTGGAACCTAGTTTTTAAAGACCAGGCCCCAAAACCAGGTCCTAAAGTTCCGGACTTAAGACTTTACCATCCCTAGTCTGGTCTGGATATGAAGTCTGCAAACTAGTTTAAGTTTGAATATATATATGTATCTTTTGGTGCTACATATGTTTACTTAGAACATAAAGTTAAATTCAATTAGTAAAATTTAGAAAATTATAGTATTTTGTATAATTTATTAATAAAATTATTTAATCTTATATAGATAAATCTGTGTTACTATTAGTGATATGCTTATATATTTCATTTCTATCTGATTTGTTAAATCTTTTAATCATCATTAATATTACATTGTATAAATAAATAAATCAGGTTTTTTGTTAATCTTTGAAAATAATTAATTATATTGTTTTATAATTATATTATAGAAATATTTTAATCATTAATAATATAAAACTTTAAAATAAATAAAAATATTTTTTTAAAAAATTATATATTAGCTATTTTTAGATTAAATATTTAGTATAACAAGCTTATATTATACATGTGCATTGGTATAAATATAATAAATATACTATATAAATTTTGTTAAGTTTGAATTACAAGTTATAGAGAAATTAAGCTTTAAAGTTATTTAATTTAGCTTAAAAAATGTATTTAAAATAGTATAATTTAATTTAAAATCTATATACTAAGTTAAGTTTTCAAAATTATAAATTAAAAACAAAATAATAAATTTTTTTAAATTATATATTTTAAATAAAAAAATGTTTAAAAAATTCTATACAGTAGTTTTTAAGAAATTTAATTTTAAAAATTTAATATATTTTTAAAGTATTTTATATATTTTACTATATATGTTTTGAAAGTTTTTTTTATTGTAATAAAAAATTTTACTAAAAAAATAATAAAACATGTTTTAAAAAACTAGCATTTTTGTGAGCCATAAACCAACTTTACTTAAGAACCCAATATCAATTATAATAATAAAATTCTGTGCCAATAGTGATTTTTTGTTTAATAGCTTTTTTCTAACTTTATATAAATTTTAAATTTTAGTATTAAAACAAGTTGCTATTAATAAAATGTTTTATTTTATATATAAAATAATTAAATAAAAGTTATTTTTTTTCTATAATCTAAAATTATATTTTTTTAAGTTTATATTTAAAAAAATTTTTATTAACTTTTATTTGGTGTGCAAATCTTTTTGCACCAGACTATACAACTATGGCATCGAACTATAGCTTCAAAATTTAAAATTAGTAAAGCAAATAAAGGATAAAAGATATTTGAGCTTAATGTTCTTTTCCTTTATATTTGTAGAGTATTAATTCTTAAAAAATTTTTTTAATTATATATTAGTAATTTTACAAAAATTAGAATTTTATTAATATCTGAGAAAATCCAATTAATTTATTTTTCTAATTTATATTTTTTTGCTCGATTTTGATTTCTTTCATAAACTTTTATTATTATATAATTGTTGCTATTCACATTCTACTTTAAATTAACTAAGATTTTTTATATCTTTTTCACTAAAAGGTATTTTTCTATAAATTCTTACAATAAAAACAAAATATATAAATATCCTTCATTATTATATAAAATAGCAAGTACATGTCTGGCATTATAAAAGCTCCAATAATCAATTTTTTTTATCAAAGTAAACCAATTTTATATAATTAAATGATTCATTTGCTAAAGTTCTGTATATGGTTGCTAAGCTCTATCCAACTAGTAAATGAAAAATAGTTTGAAGCAATTGGCAAAATTTTGTAATCTCTAAAGTAATAAAGTTTTAAAAGTAGGCTCTTGCAACATAATTGAAAAAACTTTTTTGTTCAACAAAAATTATTCTAGCATAAACTATGATTATTATATAAATATTTAATAAGATCTTTAATTTGTATTTCTTTAAATTCTTTTTCAGTAGGTGTTAATTTTAAGGAATTTTCTTTTCTCAAGCTAGCAGAATAAATACATCCATTAAAAATATTGTAGTATATATCATTTAAAATATACTATTGCTTATATTGTAGTTTAGCTATATATTTTTTAAATTATTTTAGTTAATACAGTCAAACATCAATATAATTACCAGTTCAGAAAACAAGAATCTGGTAATTACAACAAGTTGTGACTATATAAAGATCAAATTTTATATAGTTTATAATTGTTAAAGCTTAAAAATAGCATGACTATATCAAGGTTGTGACCAGTGTTTAAAATTTGATGTTCTCATGTTCTCATGAGAATACTAATTTTTTTTAAGAACATTAATATTTAAAATAATGTTCTCTTATTTGAGAATATTTTGTACTAATAAAATATTCTCAAAATATTATTAGTATTAGTTTTTTTTTACAAATTTGAAGAAGAGATTTATAGTTGCAAAAAGTTAAATAAGTATATCATATGATCAATTCAACCAATTTAAATGTTCTAAGCACTATTAAAATCAGAAAGCCTTTGTCTATAACTTTACTTAAAAGTCCAAGATAGGTTTATACAATAAAAATATATACATATTTAAAAAATAAAATTCTATATAATGAGAACATTAAAAATTTTTTGAGAACATTAATACTCTAAATTTAGTTCATTTGAGAACATAATTTTGAATTTGAATTTTAAACACTGGTTGTGACTATAATGAGATTTGACTGTAATTTTAAATTTATAAATATTTTTTTTATATTACCTAATGCTTTTCGAATATTTTTAATCACGTATTTTATATCAGCAAATATTTAATTTATAATATTTACATTAGATAAAGTTTTATTTGTATCAAATTTACTATCAACACATATATTGATTAGAAAATCTTAATTATAATAGTTAATATTGGTGTAATTTGTTGCAATAAATTGATAGGTATTGCATGTTCTATTTGTTTTGAACTAGCATTAAAATTTCTATTAAAAATAATATATGCAAATTTAGTTTTATTATTTTAATAGTTCATGTTTTCTGAACAGTATAAAAGGCAATAATGGGTTTATAAAAATATTCTATATAATATATATATTTTAAATATAGTTAAAGAAAAAATTTACTATTAATTTTAATTTGGCATATGAATTTACTACTAGCTGGCTTAGTATTTCTTCTATAATCCCAAGAACAATTAAAAGACATAGCTATAATTTTTTTTTATAATATTTTTTGATATTATTTAAACATTTAATTAATGCTTTTGTTGCTAATTCTTTTGTATTTATTACTAAATTATCAAGGATTTTATTTTGATATATATTGTTATAGAATAGGTTTTAATTTTGGTAGAAATTAGTTTGAAAATTAGAACTTAATAAGGAAATTTTGTAATAACTGTATTTAGTAATAGTGATATGTGAAATTAATGTGCAATGACACTCAATGACGCTTAGCGACGCTTAACGACGCTTAGCGACGCTTAGCTCAATAGATATATAAACCCACCTTATTTCCCTTAGTTTTAGACAGATCCAGACATTGTATTTTATCTTTACCTTTATATTATTTATCCTCCTCTCTTATTATTAATAAACTCTTGGGATTTCTAAGGAACAGACACCTTGGAATAGCCCTCTTGTTAAATTAATAAACTGTGTATTATCTCTTGTTGTTTTATACCGAACTGCCTCAGAGAAGTGTGTAGTTTCTTACAGACATAAAAGAAACTATACTTCCCTCTTGCACACCGCTTCACGCCCAAAGTAAGGGATCTCAGGAGCCGTGTGATTGTTACTCTATCGGAATTAAAGAAGGCTTCCGGTACTGTAACATTTGGTGCCTTCTGGCGGAAACCTATTTAAATTATTGAATATTATTAAAGAATTTGGAAATCTTATTATTACTTTTGGCAGAAATTTAATTTTTTTTTTTGGCTGTTACTAACCCTCTTGCTGTTGATTGCACTCTTATTATTCTCTTACAACTTACTTGGAATTTTCTTTTTGTTGGATACTAACTATTTACTATATTTAGGAGATTAAAATTTTGTTAACAACTTACTACTAACCTTTTATTTTGGAGGTATTTTATTATTCTTTTATTAGTTTCCTTAAGACTTGGGAACTGCCTTTTCTATATGAATAGAGCGTATGAACTATACTTAGAACAAATTGAAGTACACGAAACAAGTCATCCTTCCTCACTTGCGGTAGACGTTTTGCAAGCCTACCATCCTGATTTATCCTGTACTATCTGTTACCCTGTTGCTAATTTATACCGTCCCTTTCGCCGATTCTGGGGAACGTATCGAGACAATTATTTTGCTACCCAATACTCACAAAAGACAAACGACTCTTACTGTATTTTAGTTGCTGCTACTGATTATAATACTGCTAGAGCTGCTGCTCGAGATATTGTTTTTAGTTGCCGCTATAACAACGACCTATTAGACCCAAAAGAAGTTATTGCTGGTCTACTCCTTGCACATACCCCCTATACTCTTGCACCTACCTTACCTCTTAATTTTGAAGCTACCCTACTTGATCTTCACATTGAGGACCTCTTACCTTCTACACCTGCTTCAACTCGACCAAGGACTGAAAACCTTCTATTCGATTTTCAAAATCAACTAGGAAGAACTGAATTAAATTTTGACGTTTCTCCACCCAGATCTATATTCACCTTAGGACCTGAACAATTAGCTGATACTGGTGTTGGTTCTTCCACTAATACTTATATACCAATCCCTCCAAGCCTTGCACTTCCTTCTTCACCTATCTCAGAAATTCCATATCATTATACTCGAGAAACTACTCCTCCTCCACGAAATCGCCTCTTTCGCTATTTACAACAAACCTTTTCTCCTGCTCGCACAACTGTTCCTCCATCTCCTCTTGTAACTGAATATTACCCAACTGTTAATTTAGATATAAACGTTACCCCACGCCATACACCTCCATTACTTAATACTCCTCCTCTTAACGACCAAAATTTAATTGACCCTCTCGACCATTATATTCAAAACCAAGACGCTACTATTGTTAGAGCTGACTCTCCTCCACAATCCGAGGAAATAAATTTACAACCTCTTGTTGAAGAATTAAACCCTATCCTACCTCCTAACCAACCAGAAAACCTAATGGGTGATCAAGCTTTACAAGATGCTGCGCAAGCAATAACTGATCTTGCCAATGCCCTTGGACAAGGCTCTGAGAAAACTCTTATTACTGTTGCAGATTTTTACGGTGACGGAACCCAAGACCCTGCTGACTGGCTGAAGGAATTTCGAAGAGCCGCTACTGCCAACCGATGGAGTGCTGAACGGAAACTTCAGCTTGCTCCTGTGTACCTTAAAGGTGTTGCTCTAGACTAGTATACTGCTTTAAACCCGGTACCCAATGTTTTTAATGATAACAACAACCAGAACCGAAGTTTCCAGCATCTTTTTAAGACACGTTTCTATACTACTAAGCAAAAGGCCCTTTGGCAAAAACAACTTTTCGAAATTAAGCAAGGACCCACTGAAACAGTGGATGGATATGTCAACCGATTTCGTACATTGCAAACGAAAGTGGACCCAACCGGTGTTTTTCCCGCTGATTTTGTTAAACAACTTTTTATCCAAGGCTTACGTTCTGAGTATGCAGTTAATGTTCAAGCTGCTATACCTAATACCCTGACCGATGCTATTGAAGTAGCCCTCCACTGGGAAACTGGAAAATTAATGACTACCCCTACTACCAATACCGACCAAGCTATTCAACAACTTACAGACCAAATTGCTAAGCTTAGTATTAATTTAGCCCAGACACAGACCACACCTACCTCTTCTGTTAATTATGCTGACAACCGTGCCCAAACCCCTCGAATGAAAGAGCCTCCTATCTGCTATTATTGTGGACGCACTGGACATTTTATTCGTGATTGTAATAGTAGAAAACAGGACCAACGACAAGGATCCAATTCTCGTCGTAATAATAATAACAATAACTGGAACAGAAATAACAACCAAAATAGGGACCGAAATGGTCGCTCTTCTGATCGCTATTCCAATAACAGAGACCGTTCTCGCAGTCGCAATAATTCTCGTCCTAGAAGCCAATCTAGAGATAATAATTATAGAAGCCGAAATAATGATAACTATCACTCTTACCAAAACTCCTCTAATCGATCTCCTTCGCCTTATCATCGAAGTGTTAATTATCTTACACAAAATCAGACTCAGACACCCTCTCTTACTGCTAGCAAGTGGAAAACGCTACTCAATAATCCATCTATCCGAGGTGCCTTGGCTACTCACCTGTATGAGGAAGCCAAAAATGCCAACCTTGTTCAAACCCCTGCGTATACTACACCTGTCAAATGTAATGTCTCTCTTCAGAATAAACCTTACCAAGCTATTATTGATAGTGGTGCTTCAATCAGCATGATTGCTCACAAGGCAGTCAAAGAACTTGAATTGACTATTGAAAAGGCCTCTAACAGCCTTATTGTTCCTGCAGTTGGAACTTCTACTCGGCCTTTAGAGATTATAAAAGACCTGCCAATTGAAATTGATCACATTACTATCACACTTACTGTAAAAGTAGTAGACACTACTTCTTACTCACTTCTATTAGGAAATAACTAGAATCAAAAAGTGGAAGCAAATTATAATTGGAAAAATGGTTGTTATACTTTTAAATGGGAAAACAAGAAACATACTATCCCTACTACTTATGAAAGTAACCAACCTCTACCCAGTCAACCCACTGTGACTGCACCAGATGAATTAGACCTTTATGAACCAGAATACTTATACCCTCGAGAAGCTTATACTTTCGATCGAGAAGACTCAGACAAACTCCTTCACTAGACGAAAATGAATGGACCACTTATCATTCTCGCCGTAGAAACAGAAAAGCTCCTAAACAGAATGTCAGTGGAAATTGTGGTTCTCCTGACCACCTCTTTGCAAATTGTCCTACCAACCAATGTAATCGATGCCAGGAATTTGGCCACATCGCTGTTAAATGCCCTAAACAAGCCCCAAGACGTACCACCTGCCCTACTTGTCTTGACTCCAACCACCTATATAGGGACTGCCCCAATAATGTCTGCAAAGGATGCAGTACGTTAGAACATATTGAAGCCTACTGTCCTCTTGCCACTTGGAAAAGACAAAATTTGGTTTACCAGTGTGGATGTACTCTTGATCAAGTTGATAGTAATCGCCTATCTAACTATAGCTCTTGCCTACCCACCATTGTTGTCAATGTAGAGTTCCTAACAGACCTGAAGTCCTTAGACTTCTTGAAGAGAAACTTGT
>QKWP01000223.1:16301-27427 GCA_003550325.1 Gigaspora rosea
TAGATTTAAAAATTATTTTTATTACATATACACATCGGGTACCCGATATATCCAAACTATACGATATATGTATGATAGGTCACCGATATATAGTATTTTATATATTTTTCAATTATAGTAATATGGTACCCGATAGGTACCCGATATATTGGTTTTTGACCTATGTACCTTTAGACTATTGAACTCATACAGCAAAAAGTACACCTGAACAAATGGAAAATATAGCTCAAGAATAGATTACATATGGGTGGACCAAGACACCAAGAGCCTAGTATGTGAAAGTAATATAGACGATATGGAACACTGCACAGGGAGCGACCACCAGCTGATCTGGGCAAAGATCTTTATAAAACCAATATTGGTTACTAAATCCACAGGGAGCAAAGAAGAGCAGATATCGAAGAAAGAAACATATTCCTCTATGACAAAGCGAGCAAGGAAGACTAGGAAATTACAGAAGCTTGCTTGATAAATATGTCCTAGAAGATCTCAAGAAAGAAAAGAAAGTAAAGAAGAATAAGAACAAGAACCAGCATAAAAATAGAGATGCAGAAACACAAATAAACGAAGCGTAGAAGAAACTAGTTCTCTGAATAAATAGGGCTGCAAAGAAATCCATTCCACACAAGAAAGTCAGAAACACAGTAAGGGAAAAACAAAAGCTGGTGACTTGGAACCCTAGATATAGATGGCTAAAGGAGCACCGAAAAATCTGCAAGCAGGCTAAGGAAAACCTAGACAATACAATAGATATATTTGAAGGAATTGAGATCATGGCAATAATAGCTAAAATTAACAGACACAATGATACTTGTATCCCATATATAGACTCACACTGGACCCAGGAGTGGCTTGACTAGGCACAAACTTGGAGTAAAATAATAGAGAATAAGATGGTATCAGAACAAAGATTAGAAAAAGAGAAGGAGATTAGAGGTTATATAGAAAGGAGGTTTGGCATGATCAGCAACGAAGAAAAAAGAATGCTAAATAGTATATTAGAAAGACTCTGGCAGAAAGTAAAGATTGAAAAAGTTCTCATTGATGATGAAGAAGAGGAGGGCACTCAACTTATTCATGAACCGGACAAAGTAAAAAAGGCAGTAGCAGGATACTTTGAAAACCAGTACAATTGCCCCAGCTACGCAAAAGAACAATCCCATAGGAATGCCAACAAGAATACAGCCCAAAGACCTGGATCCACAAGGATTGGTATGCCCCGGTACTTCAAGAGATCGAGCTGCAGGAGTGGGAAACAGCCATGTCTAAAATCTCAAATAGTTCGGCCCAAGGGGCCTCTGGGATTGGTTACGCTCTGCTCAGAAACATTGAACCTCAGACCAAAGAATTTATCATAAATCTACTAAACACAATTTTGAAGAAAAGAATTTATCACAGAAAATGGAAAGTCGGGATAGTATTTCCTATACCAAAAATAGCAGAATGGGACCTAACCATGCAAAAAATGCAACCCATAATGTTACTGGAAGCGGCCAAAAAATGTTTCATTAGAATTTTACAGACGAGATTGAGCAAGATAATAGTAGAGAAGCAGATTCTTAGAGGCTTCAACTTCGCGGAGCTCCCTGGAGAAAGTACCCAGGAGCCTTTGCATATTATAAACAACCTTATTGAGGAAGCAAGAGAAAAAGAAAAATAATTGTGGATTGTACTCCTTGATATTAAGAAAGCTTTCGACTTAGTCCAACTTGGAGGCCTTAGAGAAGCGATGAAGAGAATCAAATTTCCAACACAACTAGCACACCTACTAATAAAGCTCTTCGATAATAGAGAAATCAAGATAATTACAAAATTTGGGTTAACGGAAAGTATTCGAGCAAGAGAAGGTATCAATCAAGGCGAAGTGATTTCTTCCCTGCTATGGAGGATCTATTTCGACCCACTTTTGGTGCACCTACAAAGGACAAAATTAGGTGCAAAGATAAACCTGGAATGGCACACAAATCCTAGAAAGGACCAGGTGAAGAACACAGAAATAACGGTTGCGGGGCTTGCCTATACCAACGACATGGTCCTGATGGCAGAATCCAAAGAAAAAATTCAGAGGATAATAGATATAGCAAAGGAATTTTTTGAAGTTAACTCAATAGAACTAAACACCAAAAAAACAGAAATAGTAGTGTATGGTAATAAAGAAAGCAGAAATACCCTATCACTATCATTTGGGGGCTTTGCAGTAGAAAGGGCGGATATGACCCCAAAATGAAAAAATGAGTTTTTATTAAATTCTGGTAAATTTCAATATGACCAACATTTTTCAATTATAAATGAAAGTCAATTTGCATAATAAAAAAATCAAGATACGTAATGTAAAAGAAAGTTGCGTGAGGTTGAAGCCAAGCGCATCACGAGATTACCCGTTAATCAAATGTTATCTTTAACCAATCAAGATCGTGAATTTTGATTGACCCGGATCAGTCCAAAAATCAAAACAAATGATTAAATTCAATTATCTCAAAATTATATATATTGACGTATCCGCCCTTTCTACTGCAAAGGCCCCATTTGGTAAGGGCAGATACAAGGTGATACAAAACATGAAAGAGATCTAACACAATATCTCAGAATATGGATTGCAGTGAAAGGTGGTAGAAAGAGCATAAAAGCAAGACTTAAAAGAGAAACAATAGAAATAGCTCATTTGATAAAGCCAAAGAAATCTCTATAGAACAAGCCAAATACATTAACAACAAAATATTACTATTTAGTCTAGAGTACAAGTTAAATCTCATTCTTCTTAACAAACAAGAGTGCGAAAGAATACAAAGCCCAATGGTACAGGTGGTAAAATGGAAAGCAAAGTCAGAAAGGATTATAGCAAACTCTCTTCTATACCACTCAGACATACTAGGTCTCAAATTACTTTGGCAGAGACACTGCGCACTCAATAACAGAATGGCTAATCAGGCTGAACAGTCCAAAACTTGCAGGGGGGACAACCAGACTAAGACTTAAAGTGGCACAACTAGACCTGCTTTTCACGGAACCGATTTGGTTATTAAATGAGAATTTAATAAACAAAGAAAAATGACTAAATAACCTAAACGCTGCAATATTAGACGCAGCAAAGACCCTAAAGATCTCAGTTGAAAGCAAGCTAAGCGAAAATGAGTGGAGGATCATGCATCTACAAAATCCAGATAAAGAGATCAAAAAAATCCTGAACGAAAATGGATGGCATGGAAACATGCAAAGCATTAAAAAATTAAAAATCTGGTACCTCGAACAGATTATTAACAAGCCAGAATCACTGCTTACTAACCTGGTAGCAGATCAAGAAGATTAGAAATCATTTGACCAAAGGAAGAATCCCAAACTGGTTCTGAGCCCTAGAAACAACAGTGTTATTTAACAAGGAATCGAGAGAAGTCAGACCAGAGTTCCAGATACTCACAAGTGATAAAGGTCACACAATATAGGAAAAAGGAAAAAGAATCTCAACAAGACGCTCGAAGAAGGAATGGATTCTAGGTGTTGACAAAAAGAAAAATAGTCCTATAATAGGCAGAATTCAGAACAAACACCCTGATTCGCAAGTTGAAATTATAGAATGGGAGGAAGAGGATAAAGCAACCTGTCTAGTCCTAGAAAGAAAAACACTACAAAGAAAATCAAGAAAAAGTCAAATCATAACACGATATTGCAAAGTCACAAGGAGCTAAACAATATTGACAACTGGGTTAAGAGAGAAACAGGTAGCTGGCGATTACTAATGGACCTGGATAACTTAAAAGATATAGTAGACCTAAATATACCACAACAGAGGAATAAAAGAGAAAGCGCTTGATGATGGTTGAACAATTAGAGATCTGGGCATAAGAAAAACAGTCTTTAGTATAAAGAAAAGACAGAAGCTTGAGGAAGTCCTGCATTTCAATAAGAGATTTAAAAATCACACCTTTTATATGGATGGCTCACTTGGAAATATAGGAGGAAATAGTTGTAAGACAGGTTATAGTGTAGTACAAATAGACGAAGAAAATAGAATAGTTAGGGAAACTAAAGGTAGAATTAGAGAGTGGTTCTCCTCAACAAGAGCAGAACTAACAGAAATCGTAGAGGCAATACTAATATCCCCTACATCAAGTTCCATTGACATATATACAGATAGTCAAGTAGCAATCCAAAATATCGAAGGTTTGGATTATACATGAGGACGAAATTATTTCAGGTTCTAAAACCCGAAATTAAAATTTGAAGACGAAATTGTTTTTGACCTATTTTACTTGAAAGACGAAATCATTTGATACTTTTTTTGAATAGACGAAATTATAAGGAAAATATCTATATAAATTTTATTTGCTCTTCCTTATAAAAAATTTTAATTTTCTTTAATGAAGACGAAATAGGCCTTTTTCAAAAATCAATTTTAGTGGCATTACTAGTTTGGATAGATTAGAAGTCCACAGGAGCTGGTACAAGATTAAAAATAGTGGATTATTAGGCAAAATTAAGGAAAACATATCGGGTAAAAATTTGAAATTAACCCTTCATACGTTCTGGCGAAGAAAGCATTATCCTTACCCGACAAAACAGTAATGAAGACAGAAGTCACGAAGGGTTTCCTCTATACCCTCGTTTGGCAAGATTTTCAAATCGAGGTCCCGATAAGAAAATTTATTAAAAAATTAATAGACACATATCATAAAGCCGAATGGACGTTTTTTAGATACCAAAAAGATGAAGCACATACTAGAAGGAATGAAAATAAGGACTGGAAAACCTTTAGAAAGTTCTGGCGTAACATCCATAAAACTAAAGCCCTTAATAGAAAGGACAATAAAAAATGGATCTTTACATTAAAAACAATTAATGGATCCCTTTCTACTTTGGTAAAAAGATCCCGGGACCAAACCAATCTATACCAAAGTGCTATTTGCTAAAAATGTACTGTGGAAGAAGAGACATCAGATCATTTGGCCACTTGCTCTTTGGACGAAGAAATTTGGGACCTAGAGGAAACTAAAATAACCAAGAAAATCTGGTTCTTACTACCAAGTGAAGAACAGAGATAGATAAACTGTCAGAACCTGCAAAAGATCCTGATAAATGAAAACACACCTACCGATCAATGCAGAGTACTCTTAACTAGAGGAATCATAAAGACAGAATCAGAAGGGAGTTAGAAGGTTGTGGCCTAGGTAATAGAACAATTAATCATATACTACTCTTGTGGCTGAAAGAATGGATATCAAGCTTTCAAACGAAGATATGGAAGGAACGATGTGAGAAGACAGTAGAATGGGAAAGGGAAATAGGAATTTCCTCAAGAGATAAAAAGAAGAAGAAGGAAAAAAAGCGTACCGGAAAAATAAAAATAAGAAAGCCAGCAAAGGGGAAGAAGAGAAGGACCAACCTAATGGGATATTAAACAACCAAAAAACAAAAAAAAGCGAATGGAGGGATTGTTATAGGATTGCCTGTATAGAGATTAAAAAATGGGTGGATATAGTTGGTGGAACAATAATTAAAGCGATCATGACGGGCCTTAGAACCAAGTCAGTGAACCCATATTGAGAATTACTCGATAAGGGAGGAAGACGAATTCTGAATTGGCAGGTCACACACAGGTGCCTTGAGTAACCGGGTGAACCGTAATTTAATTGTAAGGTACAAAGTACCGAAAATAGTAATAGCATTAGATAATGTAACTATTTTCATAAATAAAAGTACGGCATGATCGCCAATTAAAAAAAAAATATAATAAATTTATAAATAAAAAAATAAACAAAAATAAAAAAAATAAAATAAAAAATATATATATATATAAATTAAGATTTTTAAGCATTGTGTGTAGCCAAGTGTCTAGCACTAGCAGTAAAAGATCCCTCCTGTGGTTCATCGTGTGTAGCCAAGTGTCCAGCACTAGCAGTAGATCCTTCCGGTGGTTCTGCCAAGTGTCCAGCACTAGCAGTAGATCCCTCTAGTGGTTCTTCTTGAGTTGCTTCAGGAGTTGCTTCGGGAGTTGCTTGGGAAGTTTCTGCATCTGAAATATTTATAGGGCTTTTTGTTCTTCTTATACACTTGCCCTTTCGAGAAGACTAAATAATTTAATATTAAAATATTTAAATTAACTTTTTATAGTAAAATTTTTGTTTACATAAATTTTAAAATTTATAATTACACTTTCGGATTGTTGCGGTTTTCTTCTCTTTTTACCTCAACTCCTTTCTTCTTTAACTACCTAATCTTCTTTGTCTTCTGTTGATTCTCCTTCACCAGGTGGAAGAAATGGCTTTTTTTGTTGCAGTTTTCTCTATTTTTTTTATTTTTAAAAATTTCGCAATGTTTCGAATATGTTTAAAAATATTTAAATATTTTGTTTTGCTTTTAATAATTTATTATATATTAATCACATACCAAATTTCTTCTAAGTCTATTCTTAACAGTATCTTCGGACATTGCTAACTTTTTGTAGTAATTGTTCAACATTTTTTGGCATACTGCAATTGTATATGCCATTTTAATATTGGTCGGTAACTTGTCTAGTCACACCTTGCTTAGGATCCTGGACATGTACGAATCATTAGGGTCTGAGAATATTGGTGTGAAAAGCTTCTGATAGCATGCCTTCATTTTGGCAGAAGCTTTTCACTCCGAAATATTTGCAGGAGTCGTGTTCATATTTATTGAATCCAATTGGCTTTTGCCAAATACAAAAAAGATTGCATCCTTTACACGTGTCATCAAAGCATTTTGCAAAGAATGATGCTGTTTTAAAAGCTAAAAATATAATTATTTTAAGTAAATAAAATATTCTAAATAATTCGAATATATTCGAAATATTTCAAATATATTCAAAATATTTATAAATGAATTATTCTAAATAGTTCAAATATATTCAAAATATTTCGAATATATTCAAAATATTTAGAATTGTTTTTTATTATATGAAAAAAAAGAAACAAAATTAAAAATATTTACTAGTTGAGCAATATTTTTTTTATAATAAGTATTCCACTTTTTATTGGTCATACTGTCATAAAATTCGGTATGATTTTCTGCAAGAAAATCTTCTGCCGCTCCCCGTAATTCATTATCCGAAGAATATATTGCATATTCAAACAACTTCTTTGTTGCCGATTGCTATATATAAAAATAGTTTTTTATTATTTTAAATTAAATTAAATAAATTAAAATATTAAGATATAAAAATAAAAATTACATTTATAAAATTGGTTTCGTGAGCTAAGTCGAAACTTTCTGAAAACCTATCTATTATCTATTTTGGATAAGTGCCTTTCAATTCGATTCATTTTTTCGGATAGCTCATTAAGCTTATTCATTATAGCTCTTAACATATTACTAGGCACTTATTAAAATAATTTTAAATAAAAAATTCAATTAGAAATATTATAAATAGTAAATTAATAAAATAAGAAAAATGTTATAAATTTAAATACCTTTGGAATATCTCGAACTAATTTGAATATTAGGTGATTTTCTTGATTCAACAGAATGCTCAGCAGATCTTTCAGTTTCTATTACGTCAGTATCAGGAGTGCCAACAAGAACTCCGGCAAAGATGGCTCGATTTGTTGTGATTTTTTTGGATTGTCTTGCTTATTTTGAAGATTTAGCAGACATTGTATTTGCAAAGTGTACAAAAAATTAATTGGGATATTAAAGTATGCGAAAGTTTATAAGAGAGATAGAGCGAGAGAATGAGATAGAGAGAAAAAGAGAAATAAAGAGAGAGAGATAGAGAGAGAAAGATATATAAAGAGAGAAAAAGATAGAGAGTGAGAATAGAAAGAGATATTTATAAAAAGAGAGAGAGATAGAGAGAGAGATAAAGAGAGATAGAAAGAGAGAGATAGAGAGAGGTTCAGATTAGTTTGAATGTTTTATAAAATAGGAAGTTTAATTCAAAAATATGTGAAATGTTTGAAAAGTTTTAAAGGTAAAAATAATGCACGAATAAGTGAAGTATAGAATATTTTAAATGTTTATGAAATAGATAGAAATGACAACAGAATACAAATATTGCCTGTATTTAAATATTTTTATTAATATCAAAAAATTTCTAATGTAATCAAATTGCTTTCGCATATTCATTAAAATATTTTTTTACTTTTTAAAAACATTCTTCTAAAGTAATCAATCAAAAAAATTTACAATTAACATTTTCAAATATATTTTAATTTATATTTTAATTAAAAAATAAATTATTTTAAATTTACTAGAATTACATTTATTTTTAGATTTTTGATAATAAAACCGTTCATGACAATTGCTTAAGGGTTTTAGCTCTATTTTTAACTTAAAAATTAATCTGCTTTGAAAACAAATGACCATTTATACTAAATGCATATTGTGCATTATTTTTTTGTTTAGCAAATGCATTCCTGATTTTTAATTTATATTTTTATGTAATCGAGTTTTTTCAATTAACAATATACATGCTAGTGTATTTAAGGGGATTATTAGATGTAAATAAAAAAGTTTTTATTTAATTTTTATACTTTCGTCTCATCTAATTGAATTTTATTTTTAAATGGTTTCGAAGTATTTCGAAACATTGTGCAAATACTGAAATATATTAAATTTGCAAATTTTGTTAATATTATTCAAAATTTATTACTTTAACCTGCGATGATTTGGGAATGTAATCATTTGAATCTGTGTAATCAGTCAAAATATACACATACAGTGGCCTACCATATTATTGTGGACACTTTTTAAAAATTTATACAGAGCTAAATATATAAGATATTAAGCTAAAAATTAAATTATAAATTCTTTAAATCTATACTTTTTAAATAAAAAAAAGTTTAAAAAATTTTATGCTACAGTTTTTAAAATAATTAAATTTAAGTAAAATTTTAGATTTTTAAGTTTGACCGGTTTTTATTGTTGTACAAAATTAATTAAAAAAATAACTGCATAGTAAAAATTAATTTTTTATTAAGCTAATTGAACTTCAAAAATAAGCAAAAATTATTCAGCATAACAAATTACATATAATCCCAAAATGTTTTAAAATTTTATAAAAATTTAAGGTAGTTATTATTTCTAAATATAAAATGCAATTTTTAATTCAAATTTATATCAATTACCAAATATAGTAATTTTATTACTATATATAGTAATTAACTAAAATTTTTTTGAAAAATTATAAAATTTTAAAGATATGTGCATTTAGTTATACTAAATAAATTTATTTAAAAAAAAATTGCTAGTTTATTAATAAAAAATTTAAGTTTATCTATTACTATATTTAGTAATCCTGTTTATTATGAAAACTATATTAAAATTTAGAAAACCGGTCAAATGCAAAAATTTAAAAATTTACTTAAACTTAATTATTTTAAAAACTGTAGCATAAAATTTTTTAAACTTTTTTTTATTTAAAAGGTATAGATTTAAAGAATATATAATTTAATTTTTAACTTGATACCTTATATATTTAGCTCCGTATAAATTTTTGAAAAGTGTCCACAATAATATGGTAGGACACTGTATATTAATTAATTATTTTTAGATATATTTTAATTAATTCGAATATATTCAAATATTTGATAATTTTATTGTTATTAAAAAATTAAATTATTTTAAATTTACTTGAATTACATTTATATTTAGATTTTAAATACTTTGAAATTGTTTTCGATTGATAAAACTGTTCACGACGATTGCTTTAGAAATTTTAGCTCCATTTTTAAATTTAATATTATTTATACAATATTTAAAAATTTTAATAAAATTTAATCTGCTTTGAAAACAAATGATTATTTATAGTAAACGCATATTGTACATTTTTTTTGTATTTAATAAATGCATTCCTGATTTTTTATTTATATTTTTATGTAATTGAGTTTTTTCAATTAACAATACACATGCTAATGTAATAATATATTTTTTTTTTTTTACATTTAGACTGAAGCCATTGCACAGCTTATTGGGCCACTTTATTATTAAATAGTTTGTGTACATAGATAAGAGTACAACTAGCCACACGTGCACTTTTGGTGCCTAATTTAAGTAGTCCGCCCGCAGGTTCTACACTAGCTGCCATACCTGCAACCCGTTATGGGTGTTGCCTATTCAAAACCCTTTGATCTATATATACGACCCCACCAATATATTTTCCAAACAGCCATAGGGCTAATTTACACTGCAGGCATCCAGTACCAGTCGAGCAACTTCGTCCCATTTCGTTGTTTTATGCTCCTGGATTTTTAGTACCACACGGTCTGATATTTGAATCACGAGGTACATCTCTTGCCCTTGTAAGGTTTGTTCGAATCCTGGTACTGACCTTATTTATGGTAGCACTGTCAGAGAACATAATCTACCTCCTTACTTGGGTCTTCCCAAACGGGTTTCTGTTTTTCTAGTTTTTTGGATTTTTTTAGTGTAACAAACACTATTGCGCCCGAAAGTTTCCATTCAAGATGGTGGAACCAAGATTACAGGTTTTTCACCCAACCGATGTTGAGCCACAGTTACCACAATACAGGCCTAATTTTCTTTATCATTGCCAGTGGGATTTGAACTGTCATCCTGCTGCTTGGGGGATGACAACCTGGCCACTTCTCTAGGTCATCACACCCTACATGCTAATGTAATAATTGAAATCAAGGAAATTATTAAATGTAAATAAAAAAGGGTTTATTATTACTTTCATTTCATTTATTATTCGTCTAATTGAATTTTATTTTTAAATGATTTCAAAATATTTCGAAATTTTGCACTAATATTGAAATATATTAAATTTGGAAATTTTGTTAACATTATTCAAAATTTATCTTTTCAAACTGCGTCGTTTTTAAATAAACTGGGAATGTGATCATTTGAATCTGTAATCAGTCAAAATATATACATATATTAATTAATTATTTTCAGATATATTTTAATATTTTAATTAATTCGAATATATTCAAAATATTTGATAATTTTATCGTTATTAAAAATTATTTTGAAATTGTTTTTGATTAATAAAACTGCTCATGACAATTGCTTTAAAAATTTTAGTTTTATTTTTAAATTAAATATTATTTAGAGATTAGCGAATATTTTAATAAAAACTAATCTACTTTGAAAACAAAATGACCATTTATAGTAAATGCATATTGTACATTATTCTTTTTAGTAAATGCATT
>QKWP01000223.1:32163-44938 GCA_003550325.1 Gigaspora rosea
TAGTGAATTGACTCGACAAAAAAATCATTGCTCGATGATTGACCAAAAAAAATTTTGCTTAATCGATCAAAAATCAATTATATAACTTGATCGAGTATGATCGATCAAGCATATAATTTATAAGCTCGAGTATATATAATCGATCAATTATCAGGCCAATAATTGATCAATTATATCTTATTTACTAAAAAAATCTAAAAATAATAATATATTCTATAAAATTTTCTTGATCGATCAAATTCAACTATCTGATCGATCAAACATTATTGATCAATAATTGACCTACTTTTGATTGAGTCTACAAAATCATGCTCGACTATTGACTCAACTCGATCAATAATCGATCATGATATAGTCGAGTTAATTCACTAGTTCATAGGAACACTACCAAGATCAGATTACCATATTTACTTGAAATAACGCACAGGGGTGAAATTACAAATTTCAGCCTAAATTAAGCTTAATTCGGGCCGAACCTCAAAATATTGCACCTGTGTGTTATTACACATAAATACGGTAGATCTTTTGTGTCGCAATTTTGTTTTTTTTTATTTTGTTTTTTATTTTCGTTTCATTTTTTGTTTTCGGTTCGTTTTTTTTGTTTTTATTTGTTTTTTTCAATTTTTTTTATTTATTTATTTTTTTTATTATTTTATTTTATTTTTATTTTATTTTTATTTCGGCACTTTACAAGAAAACAAAAAACTTTTGAAACCTTGCACATGCCAACTATGACTTCTGAAACTTTCAAGAACATACCACTGATTTCCCCAGCAATTTCTAAATTTTTGGGAATGCTTCTTTAGAGAAATGGGCACAAGTTTTCGCAAGTATTGCAAGTTTTTTGCAAAAGAAATTATCCAAGTAGCAATTTATCTCGATGAGAATCAGTTAAAGTCTGCTGTAGATAATAGGTGCAGACAAATTATAAAGATCATGTAAGTTTTTGCAAGTTCTTGCAAGGTTTCACTTTATTTATTTTTTTCGTTTCGTGTTTTTTGGTTTTGTTTTTTTTTGGTTTATTTTTAAAATTTTTTTATTAATTTATTTTATTTCAGCACTTTGAAAGAACAGAACCCTTACTTTCTGGCACTTTACAAGAAAACCAACCCAGACTTTTTTGGCACTTCGCGACTTTTTTGGCATTTTGCAAGAACCTTTCGCAATTTCTGAATTTGCAAGAATGCAAACTCTTCAGAGAAATGAAGATATTTTTATTTTACTTTATATATATATCTTATTTTTTATTTTATATGTTATTATCTATTTTTATTTTTTATTCTTTTTTATGTTATAGTTAATTTTATATTTATAATATTATTATTTTGATTTTATTTATTAATATATATTTTTTTGTTTGTCTTAATAGATAGGATTTATCTATACTAAATTTAGTACATTGTACTAGATTTAGTATATGGGGGTGAGTCAGTAGAAAAGGGACAAATTTATTAGATAAATTTGTCCCTTTTCTACTGACTCACCCCATATGATTAAACTTGTTATCTATTAATTTTTAGAATTAACTACTTAATTAAATATTTTTTAATAATATTTTAACTTATGGGCTACTTGTTTTAAAAAACTCATAGCTTTACATAGCTTTTTAAATTTTATACATTTTTTTTTAAATTCGCATTTGCTAGTTTAACCTAGTTTTTAGCACATTTACTAGTAATTTTACAAAATATTTTTGATTATAAAAAATTTTTTTACTAAATATATTTATTTATACTATTAATAAAATTATAAATATAAGTTAGTTAGTATTAATTATAAAAATTTTTTTAAGATTAGACTAATATATAAGAAATAATCTAAAGTTAAAACTTTTGCTAGTAAATACTATATCACTAATATTTCCAATTTATATATAAAAATTAGATGTAATTTTTTTAAAATTTAAAGTAATATAATTTGAGATATACTAATTTGGTATTAAAAAAAATTTTGTAATTGAAATTAGATAATAAATATTTATAATTTTGATTAAGAATTTAGAAAATTTAATCAACAAAAATTTTTTAAACTCTGGTTAAACTCATATGGGGGTGAGTCAGTAGAAAAGGAACAAATTTATCTAATAAATTTGTCCCTTTTCTACTGACTCACCCCCATATGGCTTACTATGTAAAGTAATAATTTGTAAAAATTTTTAATAAAAGCTTATACTATAAGTAATAATTATTATAATATAACTAATAATAAAATTTTTTTATAACAAGCCTATACAATTTTTTATTTATTAAAACTTTTAATTTGCCAAATATATTAATAAATTATAATTATAATTAACTTTACAAATGTACCAAATCTAGTACATTTGAAATTACAAAAAATACAAGACATAAAAAAAATTTTTTTATAAAAATTTTATTATTAATTTAAAAAAAAAATACTGCTAAACAATTTTTGAATACTTATTAGATTTTTGTATATAAAAAAAATTAAACTATTAATTTTTTTAAATTTTTAATGCATTTTTTAAAATGTACTAAATCTAGTACAAAAGAGTAAATCCAATTCATTAATATAATTAATACTTTAATTTTGTCAAAGTTTAATCAATCAAATTAGTTTGAATTAGTTTAGTATTATGAATATCACAGCGATTTTATTCTAATATTTTATTGCATAAAAATATTTACTTTTATTAAGTTTTATGTCATAACAAAAAAAATTCCTTGCAAAATTATGTTATAATTTTCGAATTATTCTAAAATAATTTGAAATGTTTTATAAAATATGCGTTCTGAATTATTTTAAGTTTATTGAAAACATGCGAAATATTTTGCATAATGTTTATTTTTCAGCCCTTAAATTTTTATACTTAATATCATCTTTTAAATAATTTAATATACTGAACTTTAAATTTACAGGTTTTTACTCTATAGAATTTTATATGTATTTAATTAATGCGAAACATTTTGAACTATTTTTAAATGTTTCTATACTGATTTAATTTTATTAGAAGATATACTTATTAAATAAATAATCATTAGATTTATCAAAGCGTGAAATTATATGAACATGATCATTTGTTTCAGAAGATGGCAGGTTATCAGAAATTAAATATGGAAAGTATTGATAGGATCACTTTTTTGTAGGTCTACAGAACATTATTTAGAAATTATTTAATATTATTTTGTGTTTTTGAATATTACTTAATATTTTTGCAATATTTCAAAATTTATATTTCGAAATATTTCGAAATGTTTTCAAAACATTTCGAAAACATTTTCGAAATATTTCAAAATTTTTTTCGAAATATTTCGAAATATAAATTTTGAAATATTTTGCACATATAAATTTGCTAATATAATAGTAAAAAAAATTCAATATGTTTAGAATCTATACCAAATTACTTTTGGAACTTTAAATAAGTTTATTGTTTTATTTATTTTATTTTATTCTAATAATTTCAAAATAATTTAAAAATATTCAGAATACTAAAAATATTTAAAGAGTCAAAACAAGCTTACTTTATACTTATTTTAGATTTAAATAATTTCGAATTATTGTGAATTATTTTAAAATAGGTTGAAATATTTTAAATATATTTAGAATTCAAATACAGATTTTACTTTTATGATAATTAATTAATGCTATTCATTTCACAACTATGTGAATATTATTAAACTATTCGAACTTTTAAATATTATAAACTATGCAATATATAATTCATTATTAACATTTATACTTTATTAATTTTAGTGATATAAATATTTATAAAGCAATTGTTATTGATAGAATGCATTATTTAGATTTGAGATTATTTAAACATCAAATTAATTTTATATGCAGTTTATTAAAAAAAATATTGAGCTTCAATTCTGGATACTATTAATAATAGATTAGATAATATTCCAAGATTTTCAAAACTTAAAATTTTTAAAAATAATATTCAATTACTTGCTAGAATTACTGCAAATAAGTATTATAACCTTATAAAGGTTATAATATTTGTTTTGGACAACCTGGATATAGACAAAATAAGTTATTAAAGCTTTATGAAAATTGGAATAATATGTATCTATTAAGTTGATATGAAGAATTCACTGATAATAACTTAAAAGATTTTGAGGTATGTAAATAATTTTACAACTTTGCAAATATTTTAGAATTATTTAAAAAATTTAAATTAAATAATTTTATTATTGAATATTAATATAGTTTTATTTTATTTAGAATCTAATAATAAATTGGGCTCAACAATATATTAAACTTTTTAAAACAAATTTTGCTTCTAAATTAAAGTTTTCAAAATTACATTTATAAACCTATCATACTATTGATTTAATTAAAAAATATGATTATTTGAATGGATTTTCTACTAAAACTTATGAAAGTTTTCATAAAAATTTTGTTAAAACACCATATTATTTAAGTAATAAACAATATCAGCAAATTTATAGTAGTGCAATCTTTTGAAAGATTTTGTGAACCTGCAAAATCTTTCAAAGATTTCGCATATGCAATATATTTCGAAATATTTCAGGTTTCAAAATATTTCAAAAATGTTTTTGAAAGTGAATTTGAAATATTTTTTAGTGGACTAGCTGGATCAGTAGATATATAATCTGGGTCATACCAAGAATGCAATGGACTATATTTTTGAAATACTTCAAATTAGAGCTCTAATGGACCCAGACTGAGGCCGGACTTTAGGCAAGACTGAGTCCAGTTCAAATTTCAAACTGGACTCAAACTCAAACTATTTTACAACTCAGTTCAGTCTGAGTCTAAATATCAAACTTTTGGCTTGGTTTGAGTCCAGTTTGAGTCCAGTTCGAAAGTTTGAGTCTGGTCTGAAAGTCTGATACTTAATCCAATGTGCATAAGATAGTGTTGATGCCATGAACAAAGTTATGGGCATCCTTACCAGGAATGTAAGTGTATGGTTTTACTGGCATCTAAATTGAAGGCAAAATTTAAAGCTGATTGGTGTATATTTTTTCTCATGATCATTACCTGTTTTATGTAACATAAAATTTCTAATTTTAGAGAGAGGTTAAAGCGAAGTGAAATTTAGTTAGAAGGTTTATATATTTATATATCAAGAATGTAAAGGTTTATGCAGTATATAGATTATGTATTAACTTCCACTCTAACCCAACCAACAATTTTATGTATAAAACTTATTGTAAATTGGTTATAAGATAATTATATATTGCAAAAATTCATTTTTCTTTAATAAATGATAATCAGATATCATTTGTAATACTTCATTATTATAATCAATGGCTTGCTATTTAAAGTAAAATCGGGTTTAAACTTTTATTAAAAAATGATTCATAATACCAGTATGATTATATAAAATGTGAGAGAGATAGTTCTATTCAACTTTTTTGATGCACTATGTTGATGATTTTTATTTATTCACAATTACAATATACCAGTACAATCACATGAAATATGTGAGAGATGGTTTTTAATTAATGTTTTTGGGCATGGCCTATGCTGATTTTCACAGAATCCTTATTTTGCAGAAGTAATAGTTTTCATTAATTCATTTTTGAAAGAAGTCAACATTTTTACATATACTATAATGTCATAAGTCGATTTTGCAATATGATGTAAACAGACATTATATCTAAATTTATAGTTCATTTGTTTAAATGTTTTAATTTGTTACCTGCATATTACGACATTTTAGATCATTTAAACTTTATAATAGTAGTTACTATGATATTCTAGAAATCCATAACATTTTTGATCATCTATATAATTGGTGATATATGGCCAGTTTATTTGCATGCGAATATTCTATAATTGTGTTATTATAATAGTTTTCTTAAAATGAATTAATAAAAAAAATCATTATTCCTACCAAACTAGAATTTTATATAATCATACTTATTTTATAATGGCCTCAAGTCAGTATTAACTGCAATAATTAATAAAATAAAAATATATTAATTTTCAAAAATGATCTATAGTATAACCGGGTTAAACTTAATTGCGAAAAAGTAAAAATTGCAATAAAATCATATAAAATAGGGGTTTTTTTAAGTTTTATTCACACATTTTGTGGAATATATATTTATAATCCATGGTTACTTACGAATCAAATGGGCTTGAACTTTTTTTTTTGTTTTTTTTTTTAAAATTAGATAGCTAATCCTGAACCTGGACAGGTTCACAAACTTCAACCCGGACTCGGACCAAACCCATAATCATGTTTGAGTCTGGTTCGAGTTTGGTACTTTAGGTTCAGGTTTAAGTTCAGGTTCGAAATTTTCAAAATTTATGTTTCGAGTCTGGATTTGAGTCCAGGTTCAGCTAGCCCTGACCAGACACAAACCAGACTTCAGAGCCCTACTTCAAATATATTAAAATTAATTTCAAATTTGTATTATAAGATCAGATTAAATCTTTTGTTTATAAATTAGATCTTCTATTTACATTGTTCATTTTGTTTTTTTTTTATTTTCAGTTTGGTTTTTTTATTTTCAGTTTTTTTTTTGTTTTCACTTTTTTTTGATTTCATTTTGTTTTTCTTTTTATTTATTTATTTTTAATTTTTTTCGTATTTTACAAAAACACTAGCCCTTTGCAAAAAAACCAACAACTTTTTGGCGCTTTGCGCATGACTACTCAGACTTCTGAAACTTTGCAAGAACATACAACGAATTTTCTTAGCAATTTCTAAATTTCCAGGAACACTTCTTTAGAGAAATGGGCATAAGTTTTCGCAAGTTTTCACAAGTTTTTGAAGTTTTTGCAAGTTCTTACAAGGTTTTACTTCATTTATTTTTTTGTTTTATGTTTTTTGTTTTTGTTTTTTTTTGTTTTATTTTTTATTAATTTATTTTATTTCGACATTTTGTGAGAACTGAACCCTTACTTTCTAGCACTTTGCAAGACAACCAACCCAGACTTTTCAGTACTTTGCAACTTTTTTGGCATTTTGCAAAAACATTAACCCAGCTTTTGCAATTTTTGAATTTGCAAGGACACGAACTCTTATTTCAGAGAAATAAAAATTTGGGGATTTATTTATTTTTTTTTATTAGTTTGTTTATATTTTTTGTTTTTTTGTTTGTTTTTTTTTATTTATTTTTTTAATTTTTAATTTAATTTATTTATTTTTGACTTTTTCAAAACTTTGCGACTTTTCTAGCACTTTACAAAATTTCTCTGGCAATTTGCAAGAACACCAATACTTTTAAGCAATAGTTTTTTTTTATTTTTTTCACTTTTTTACTATTTTTAGGAAGTATTTAGAAAAAGAAAGCCAAACGAAGATATAGCCAAACCAAAAAAAAATAGCCAAAGCGAAGACAATAGAAAACAAAGAAGTGAAGTGAAGATAATAGCTAACTATAGGATGAATGAAAATATGTATATAGAGCTAGTTTTTTGTATATAATAATAGAATTAGATGCGAAGAAGTGCGAAAGTAGTTAAAATAATATATAATAATATAAAAATAATACTGTAAAGAATATATAATAATTAAAATATAATATATAATGTAATATATATAATATAAGATTTAGGCTGCAAATAAGTATTTAGGTTTACTTAGATATACATCTGAGTTTTTATTCTTAGCATTAGATTTAAAAAAATGATATTTCTTTCAGTATTGTAAAAAGTTTCTATTAAATTTAATAAAGATAAAAGCAAGGTCTCACCTTAACATTTAAAAAAAATATATATAATATATAATAATAATAAATAAAAATATAATAATAAATAAAAATATCATTTTTTTTATTCAAAACTCTTTCTGACAATCCCTCATACCAAATTTTCCAAGAACTCCGATCTACAAAAACTCTATAGTTAATATAACTATACGCAACAAAACTTCACCAAAGCTGCTATCGAGTACAAAGTCCACTCACTGGATGTTCTGCTCCTGAAATAGATATGAAAAAGATTTGCAGACTTTTAAGCGAAACACCTTGGCAGGTTTTGCTACTATCGAGCAAAGACGTAGTAGAGAAACTCTGGAGCTTTGTCAAGTCCTATGGATATGAAAATTGAAGTAGAGGCTTGGTTAGATATATTATTCTATATAGTGTAACTCTGTCAAAGTTCTTTAAGTTTGGTACTCCTTTCTTACGCCCCTTTGGTCTTTTCGAAATTTCAAAAAAGTGGGCATTTTTGTTTACCCCTCCAAAAGATCAGCAGTGTTTATTCCTTCCAAATCGGGAATGCACCTACCAAATCGGAATCAAGTTATGAGTGAAATCGGGTCTTTGAAGATAAACAGTGAACACCACGTGAGGTTTTTTGGAGTAGACTTCGAAATAAAATTTCTTTCTAGAACGTTCTATTAGGCGTAGTTTCTTTTCTTTTTTCTTTTCTCAATATGTATATATAATACTTAGCGAGGCGTTTTCTTGCGCAGTATTATATAATTTTTATCATCGGGCACAGGCGTAAACAGTGCTATCATAGCCGCTTACTTTGTGCTTTCTTTTGCTTTCTTTGCATTTTATTTTTTTATTACTTTGGCTTTTCATTTAGGTTGCATAGATTTCCCACATTTTATTTTTCCTTTTATTTTTCTTTATACCTTTTTGTTTTCTGGTAGAATCCTGCTACTCGAGAAGTTAGAAGAAAAGGGTTAGAAAGAAGGTGGTTATGACAGGCGGCAAACTCCAATTAGTAATTCAGATACTCTAATTCTATTGAGAAGAGGAGGTCTGATGAGAGAATTGTTTGATATAGCAGGTCACATTTAAGGATCTTTAAGACACCTGGGTGGGTCGCACTTTAGTATTTGTACCTCAAAGTAGGTAATCATGTTGTACAGGCATTACATAATTGATAAAATAAAAGCTGCGGCATGACTGCTGAATTCTAAAAAAAAAAATAAAAATAAAAATATAAAATTTAATAATAAAAAAAAACTCTCTCTGTTTATCACTTGTACACAAACTTTATCCAACTTTTTTGCTCAAAAAATCTCTATAACTTAGAAATTTATTGTCGCGGCTGAAGCTGAAATGGCTGAAGCTGGAAATTAGAGGTCTCAATTTAAAACTATAAGACCTGCTAAAATCCAATTATACTCTTTTATTATAAACCCTAACCCTAAATTCTAATCTAACTATAAAAAAAAATCGTACAAAATGTATTCCAAAATTTTTTGTAAATTTCATATTAAAATATTTAAAATTTCCAGCTTCAGCCATTTCCAGCTTCAGCCACGACATTTATTAAGTAAACCTATTTTTATTTTCAAAAAATCTTGATCTACGCACAATTTTACATATAATAGCTAAGTTTCAAACAAATAATAGCTAAACTTAACAAGAAAATTTACTTGTTGGTCTTTGGGCCTTCCAAACTGGTTTTTTTTAAGTTTCTCTAAAACCACCTTTTAACCTTTTTCTACAAACCTAGAAAAAGTTTTAAACCAAAATTTTCTCTTCAAAACAAGCTATAATAAATTATTATAGCTTTAAAATTAACAAAGTTATTTTAAAATTTGTTTCAACTCTATCAACTTTTACTATGTCTCTTTTTTTACTTTTTACCTTAAAAAATACTTAAATTCGTTTTTTGTGTAACTTTTTACTGTGTAACCCACATTTCATAGGCTCAAAATTTTAGTGGTCCTCTTATAATTACACTAAATCAAATTAATTATTACAAAATTTACACAAATTTAAAGTTTTACAAATTAGTATTTATTTAATTTGTACAAGGTAACCTTTCTGCACCAACCATATTAGAGCTACACAAAGTAACCTTGTACTATACCAGCCATACTAGCCACACCAGCTATAGTTACACAAGCCACATTATTATGTTATTAAAACTACAAGCCCTTTTATTAGTGCAACGTTATACAAAATAATTTTTACCTCATTGTGAAGCTCTCTTTACTCTCCATTAATCTACTCTAATTATATAATCCAATACTCTCTTTATAATTAATAATTTTTAAATTTATTTTACTTTATCTTGTTTTCTTTATCACTTTTACATTCTATATACTTTTTCACTACAAAACTTATTTCAATATGCCAACATTAACTCAACAAGACCCAGATACCGCTGATCTTGATTACTTTTATACTCATCATGCACAAAGATTTGGTATTGCTCTCTTTGAAGATGAACAAGAAAATAACTTAAAAGCAATTCTTCCAAACCAGGAACCAACTACTTGTCACACTAGAACTACTAAAACTAATAAAGCAACACACTTCTTTCATGCTCCTTCAACAACTTCAGTAGTTACATGCTTATACCATAAATATTATACAAAATTTATTTCAGTCCAAAACAATACCTATCAACCTCACAAAAAATTTACTCAAATTGCAATGGGAAAAAAACAAAATAGCAAAACTGTTAAACTTATTAACCAAATTTCTCAAACTCCTGACAATATTCTACCTTCACCTACACCTCAACTATGCCAACACACATGCTCTAAATGTTCTAAATCAATTACCTGCAGAGTTTATAACAATAAATTGACAAAAAAGTTTATTATACAAATTGTGCTACTTTATTATCAGCATCCTCTTCTTCTCTTTTAACTACTTCTTCTTTAAATATCTCATCTACTATTTCTCATCTTGAAGATCCCAGGAAAAACTTGACTCCAATTTTTCAAAATTTACAAAATACCTCACAATCATCCCAAGGAGATCCCCAAACAACAACCTTCAATTCACTGATTTATACTACCTCTTTAGATATATTAACATCCACTTCCTCAACCAATCTACTGTTCTTTCTACCCAATCTTTAGCAAAGCCACTATCTAATATTAATACAAATAAAACTTTTCAAACTTCTCAAATCCAACTATCTGTTAAACACACATATTCTAGTAAATTAAAATCTCTAACTAATCCTCTTTTTTCAACTCTTGGTCCACTTACTTCAACTGAAGATTTACAAGTATCTTCAATGGATATAGATAATACCTCTGGTAACCCTACTGATACTACTTTTAACAATAATACTAGCATCCAACTAATTCAGAAGAACCAATTCAACCTAAACGTGATACATCTAATGATTTTGATTGGTTTTAACACTATCCAATTACTAGTAAAATGGAAAACAATACAACATTTAATACTCTTGGACATCAATTTTTCAACTTCATTAAACCCCTTTTAATTGATTTTGCTCCTGGCAAAATTGTTAAATCCTCTTCTAAAAATAATAATAACAAAAATCAAAAAGAATTCAGACATCCCTTTAAATACTTAATGGCATCACTAGCTGGAAAACGGTCTAAATTTCTTCTTGATCTAATTCTTGAAGCAAATCCCTCACTTGACAAAAATTCTATAATTTCTTTTTGCATTATCCTTGATACTTTTAAATCTCTATTTCTTCAGTTTACAACTAAACTCTTTACTCAACTTAATTACAAAAAAATCTTATTATCTTTAAGCTCTATTCCTCCTTATAGTATCCGTAACCATAACCAAGTTGCTTTGAACCTTGATCATATACACCTATTTCTTCAAAATAAATATCAAATTATTTATGCCCAAAAGTTTATTGATGAACTTAATATTAAACCTATTCGCTTCAAAATTCACTATGCATTCAGTGAGAATACACCTAACAAATCTCTTTTTCAAATCCAAAATGATGACAAATATAATATTAATGTAGCTCTCAATATTCCTAAACAATTTTCTCAAAACTTTAGAATTCCTTCCCTTAAACCCTTTATACAAGATTTTAATAAATGGTTTGATTCCTTCATCCCAACTTATGCTAGACAATTTACTAACTTATTAGAAACTACAACAAAAAAAATATACAATCAAATCAATCTTGAAGTTGCTATGACACTAGCTACTGAATGTAAAAAACTTCTACCATCCTCTTTTGATTTTCCTGAAATTACCTCACTCAGTGAACGAAGAGAAGCAGTAGCTAAAGCTACTCTCTACCATATTCATTCCTGCAATGCAAATGAACATGCATATGAAATTCTTAAAATTAATATATCAAACCCAGAATTTGCCAACCAACACACCTATCAAAATATTTATCAACACTACTATAAGGAATCTTTTAACCTATATCCAGCACCTACACCATCCTCTAGTTCCCCCAAACAATTTAAATCTATTATTCACCCTACTTTGGACTATGCAATCATTGAAAAAAATGGAACTTGACCTGCTACCTTCTCTAAACCATTTCCAGCTCAAACTTTCTCAGATCTTGCAAATGAAGCTGTTAACTTCTATAAGCTCAATAATAATGCTGAATCAAATATCAAACGAAATACATTCTACTTTTATTCATACTTTAATGAATATCTTAAAGCTGCTGCCAAAAATGATAATATATATAACCTTTCTTATGATGAATCTATACACAAACTCCTTAAACAAACTATAGCTCCCTCATTTATTGGTAGGATTATTTTCTATTTTGAAATTCTCAAAAACCCTAGACAAACCTTTGCCCAAATTCGTACTCAATTTACCAAAAACCATTTACCACATGCAGAGCAACTTATTATTAATCATTACAATATCATTAAACCAAACTTTACAAATGCTCTTTTTTATAACCCATTATCAAATATTAACGAAACACAAAAGCTTTAATTTTCAACCTACTTTTAGTAATTTTATTGAACTTTTTAAATAATTTATAATTAAATATTATGCAATTTAAACATTTTCAAAAATCTTACTAATCTTTTTACTAAATTCAAAATTAAAAATTAAACAACTATATCATCAGCAAAATTTTTAAAATTTTATTTATTCAAATATATTCTATACAAAATCTTAACATTGAAACTTTACTTAATCTT
>QKWP01000223.1:45686-76630 GCA_003550325.1 Gigaspora rosea
TTTTTTTTTTTTTTTTTTTTTACAAAATGATATACAAACCTTAATTCTGATTACTCTTTTTTATTAATTGATCATTGAAATCCGATTATCTAATTTTGGACATTCTTAAACCTTATTGATTTTCAAATTAGTAATGATCTAATTTCGATTATCTACTTTTGGATATTTTTAAACTCTATTTTTTTCTAAATTTATACCTTGGTAATATGAAGCAGTGGTTTGAGCAGGTGATTGTCCGATCAACAGTCTTAAAGTTCGAATCACACCTAAGGCGAGTTCAAACAGATATATTAGACAAAACATGCTAATATATTTTGAGGCCCTTAGGTTGCAGTGAAATATTATCAAGTATTATTTTTTTTATTTATTATTTTTTTTATTATTTTTTTTATTTCTATAAACAAAACAAAATATTCCAAACAATTTGCTAATTTATTTTTTTCAAACCAAATTTATACTACTACCTTAATTTTCAAATTACCCTAAATTTATCCTATAATTCATCTTAAAATTGTCTTCTGTAGAACACATAAATGCAGCTACCGCTTTCAAAATAATGATGTTCTCTACTTATAGTGGGCTATTTTTGAAAGAGAATGATATAAGTAGGCAGGCAGGAAAGCCTATTTACGCGGAGGACCAAGATTATGCCGGCCAGATCCAACATACGGGGCAGGTTATGGTACCCTGCGCAGCTGTGAGAACTAAGCTTAAAATGGCGAGCGTTTTTACAGAAGACAACCAAAATATTTCAAATATCATATCTTTCATATCATTCTGAAGTACAACACTCCTTCAATACCTCTTTACCATCAACTAATACCAACTCTAACAACTACCTATTATCAGAAACCTATGATGAATCGCTACTTGTAAAAGATTTTAGTGATGAAGAAATCGAAATTCCTACAAACTCCTTAAATGACAGAAACTATAATTATTCTGATCTTAACTCTTCTGAAATATATAACCCAACAACATGTTACAGTAAATTTCTATACTATCATAGACTACAAGCCTTACCTTCTCCACAAGCTGTAGGCACTTTCTTGCAATATATACTAGAATATTATCCCATGTTTTATTCAGACCAATATATCAAAATTTCTGTCAAACCACATCCTCAAATTGACTATTTCTTCACAGAAGCACATATTTACCTTCCATATGAAAACTTATTACCAGGTCACTTTATAATCTCACCTTTAGGAGAGCTACCAACCTTCTGTAATATAGAGCTTAAATCATCCAACAACAATTTTCAAATACCACTTTCTACTCCAATTTCAACAACATCTTCAAGTAGAGGCACTTTTTCTAATACCCAAGACCTTCTGCAAAACTTGTACCTAAATATTGTTACACACAATGTTAGAGGTTTTAATGTTGCTTCCAAAAGGCAAATTTGGCAAGACTACTGTATTAACTACAATATCTCAATTGCATGTATTACTGAAACAAAATCTCATCCAAAACAAAACTTTCTTTCTGCAACAATAATCTATTTACCTACTACTGGGCAAATTCTGAAAGTTCAATTGAAGGCACTGCTATTATGATTTGCAACTATCTTAAACCTCATGTACACAGTTGTCATGCTCACTCAGAAGGAGCTATTGCTTTGGACTTGTTTTTCAAAGCCAATATTAAGCTCCGTATTATATCAGTTTATCTTTCATCTGCTGATTCAAATAAAAGAAATCAAACTTAAAATCAGGTTATCAACTGGATTTTACAGGCCCAAAAATCTAATCTACACTCTATAATCCTGGGAGACTTTAACATACATGATAACACATCTAGTTCAGCATCAAAATATAAACTTATAAAGTTTTTATATTGCTCAAACATGTTTGATATTGGAGCCCATTATAACAATACATACTACACTTGGTCAAACAGAATTAATAATAGCAGAATAGATTATATCTGAACTGACTTATTTAATATACAATTTCTTCTTTCTTATAATTTAAATAATAGCCAAACCAGCACTCTTAGTGACCATCTTATTCTATTTACTTCTTGGACATTTCCTAATGCCTATAGCAAACCTTCATGCCTTTATACTAGGATTAGTCGCAGAATTTTCAACTACAAAACAATGAGCTCAGATCAATAGACAGAGTATTCTGATTTATTATCTCAGCTATTCACCAAAAACCAAGTTCCACTCTCAACTAACACACAAGAAAGTATTGATACAACCTGGCATAAAATACAACATTGTACTATACAGGCTGCAATTCAAAAAATTCCTAACAAATAACTCATAAATAAAGTTATAATCACAAATATACACCACACTGTACTGCACTTCATACTGGTCTCAAAATATTAGGACATCTTATTAAACTCTTAAAAAGCAATTCCATTGATTACTTATCTCACATCAATTCACACATTTTATTTATCAACTCAAAAGCAAAGTGTAATCTCAACTTCCTTACATCGCTTGATTCTGATCAAATTCAAATATGGCTTCTACATGCACAAAGTATTTGGAAACAAATATATCATGCATACCATTTAGAATACTCTCTTCTTCTTCGACAACAAATTAACCAAGCCTCTGAAAAAAGATGTGAATCTCTTGTAACTAAACCCACACAGGCTATAAATAGTATACTTGATCGCTACAAACCTCCTGTTTATTTTACAAATATTAAGCTTTAAAACCAACTTATTACTGATTCAACTTTAATTAAACAACATATCTAGTCACATTTCAATAACTGGACCACATATAGGCCTATTAACCAAAACTTATTTAATAATTTCTGGCACCAACAATACCATCCACTACCACATATTAAGTCTGAATGGTATATTCCATTATCTCTGCCTATAACAGAAGAAGAGGTTATTCAAACAATCTCTTAACTCCCTAATGGTAAAGCCTGTGGTCCTACAGGCATAAGCTATGAAATGATCAAACATTTCAACTCAACTGGTATTACTATCCTTACATCCTTTTTTAACCGATGTCTTATACAAAACTCAATCCCCAAACAATAGAAAAGAGGAAGAATCTTTCCTATTCCAAAAAATAATTCTTTTGATGGTAATCTCAACCTTACACGTCCAATAAGCCTTATTGAACATACCAGAAAAATCTATATCAAAATCGTTACCAATAGACTAAATCAAGTCTTTTCACAATATCCTATTCTTTCACCATATAAATATGTCGCTCTTTCTGGAAATAGTACATCCATCCCTATCCATATCCTCAACAATCTTATAGAAGATGCAAACTGTAACCACAAAGAGATTTGGCTCCTATCACAAGATATGAGTAAAGCTTATGACNCATCAATTCACACATTTTATTTATCAACTCAAAAGCAAAGTGTAATCTCAACTTCCTTACATCGCTTGATTCTGATCAAATTCAAATATGGCTTCTACATGCACAAAGTATTTGGAAACAAATATATCATGCATACCATTTAGAATACTCTCTTCTTCTTCGACAACAAATTAACCAAGCCTCTGAAAAAAGATGTGAATCTCTTGTAACTAAACCCACACAGGCTATAAATAGTATACTTGATCGCTACAAACCTCCTGTTTATTTTACAAATATTAAGCTTTAAAACCAACTTATTACTGATTCAACTTTAATTAAACAACATATCTAGTCACATTTCAATAACTGGACCACATATAGGCCTATTAACCAAAACTTATTTAATAATTTCTGGCACCAACAATACCATCCACTACCACATATTAAGTCTGAATGGTATATTCCATTATCTCTGCCTATAACAGAAGAAGAGGTTATTCAAACAATCTCTTAACTCCCTAATGGTAAAGCCTGTGGTCCTACAGGCATAAGCTATGAAATGATCAAACATTTCAACTCAACTGGTATTACTATCCTTACATCCTTTTTTAACCGATGTCTTATACAAAACTCAATCCCCAAACAATAGAAAAGAGGAAGAATCTTTCCTATTCCAAAAAATAATTCTTTTGATGGTAATCTCAACCTTACACGTCCAATAAGCCTTATTGAACATACCAGAAAAATCTATATCAAAATCGTTACCAATAGACTAAATCAAGTCTTTTCACAATATCCTATTCTTTCACCATATAAATATGTCGCTCTTTCTGGAAATAGTACATCCATCCCTATCCATATCCTCAACAATCTTATAGAAGATGCAAACTGTAACCACAAAGAGATTTGGCTCCTATCACAAGATATGAGTAAAGCTTATGACTCTGTAAATCTTACTCTTTTAGAACATGCCCTTACATGTCTACTTCTGCCTACTAATATTGTTAATACTCTTCTTAACATCCTAACTGATCGACAAAACAATGTTATTACTAATTTGGGGCTTACACAGTCTTACAATATTCAAAATGGTATTGACCAAGGAGAAACAATAACACCCCTTCTCTGGCGAATCTACTATGGCCCTCTTATCTCTTATATATACTCTAACTCACCTGGTTATACAATTGAAACAACTTGGTTTACCAATTTTAAAAATCTTTCAACTGACAATTTACAAACCAAATGTTCTGTGCTCACTTATATGGATGATACCTTATGGATAGCACTATCCCAAACAGAGCTTTCCAAAATACTTACTATTGCAGAGTCTTTTTATTCTATGAAAAATATTCAGATTAATCCAGCCAAATCAATACTTTCAACCAATATCAAGCAACAAAACTACAACCCAATTATATACAACAATTATCCTCTTCTTTTACAACGACCAAATCAGCCTTTTAAATTTCTAGAATGTTGGTTTACTTTAGATAATAAACAATTTCAACAAACTCAACTTATAATTGCTGAATCAAACCAGCTTATACAAATTGCTCGTACAAAACAAATTACAGATACCCAAGCATGTTATATTATTAATACTGTCATTATTCCCACAATAGAATACCGGTTACAAAATATTGTACTAAGTCAGCCAACATGTAACAAAATTTAACACAGCACATAGGATTAATCAAGCACAAAGCCAAACTCAACCTCACAATCCCTATTAGTACTTTACTCCACCCTCAAATTTACAATATTAAAAACATTTGGGAAATTCAACTCCAACATCATATATCTAATTTTATTAAAAGATTAAACAATAACAACCTATTAAGTACTACTACTCTTATTAGAGTTCAACAACTTCAAAATAACCTTTGGTCACCTACTAGTATTTTTTTACACCCTAATTCTACAATTGATAGTTCTAACAAATTAACTACAACTTTCAAAATAATCTAGCTCTTCAAACACCTAAACTGGTCAATAAGTACCAACTCTTATCACAATATTCCTTTTGCAATTCAAGAAGGTTCAACTTCTTTGGAATCTATTCTGGCTTTACATCCTAAATATACAACTTTTAAAAAACAAATTCAGCATCATCATCTACTTTTTCTTGACCAACTCACAACATATGACAACTCATGTCTGTTAGAATGGAAACACATTTCACCAAGACTACATAAAATTCCTAAAGGTAGAACCCTCAATGGTTTACCTTCCTAGAAGATAAAGTTACTAGCCACTCTTATGAACGTACTATCTACTCACATATAAACTTACCTCTTACAAACTACTATAGCTATACTACTGGACACTTTTCAAAACATGCCAAACCTTGGCTTATTACACTGTTAAATGATCAAGTCATTATAGGCAAAGCTCGTCGCCAACTAACTATATCAGACTTTACACTAATAACACACTAGCAATATTCTTTTCAAACACAATTTACAAACCAATATCCAACTCCTCCAATTACTATATCATCGTGTAGTAACTGTTCTCTTAATACTAAAATAATCAAAAACAAATGCACTATTCTAATACCTACTAGTTATACTACAAAATTCTTTGGCAGACTAAATTCTGACAAAACAATTAATTTAAATGCTAATTTTCTAGATCTTATATACTCTATTGCACTTAGAAACCCAATTCAAATACCACCATTACCAAATCTTAATATTTCTACTACACAACTTCCTTCTATATTTGAACCAAGTCAAGCTTGTGATACTTTACAGGCTTTTACAAATTATAATATTAGTTATTCAAAACTAACTTTTAATACAGATGGCTCTGTTATTAATCTAGGCAACTCTCAATGCTCTATAGGAATTGGCTGGATACAATTAGATAATCTAAATATTATACACACCTTTCAAGCACAAACCAAATATTGGCCATGCTCATTTAAAACAGAACTACTTGCAATTTTAGCTGCAATTAGTACAGCTCACAGAAACTGTGCTATCCAAATTTATACAGACTCACAATCAGTTATATCTAAATTCCAAAACCTAACCAATACTATGCCACTTCCAAACTTATTAAATATCTCCTACTGGTCAATTTGGAATACACTACTTAATCTAATTAAATTATATAATCTTAATATCACTTTGTACAAAGTTAGAGCACATAAAGATAATAATTTTAACAACAAAGCTGACCAACTAGCACATAATCATCATATAGCACCTTATCTTATTTTTAATTCAAACAATATATACAATCCTCAGTATACACCAACCTCAGATAACTACCCAATGGAACTTCCCATACATCGCAGCATTAGAACAATTTGCAGAGCACATATAATTGCATGGTGGACATCACAAAACTGCTTTCAACAATGGAACTCAATCTCACAACTTATTAACTAGAATGCTTCATGGTTATATATTAATAATGACCAAAAAATTACCAATTTTTCATACAGCTTTTAATCTTCTACTCTAAAATCTTTTAGAGTCAAATTATTACTAGATGAGCTTCCCTCCCCACATATCTTTCATAAAAGATATCCATCATACCCTAACATTTGTCATATATGCCAACAGGCAAGTAGTGCTTTGCACTGGGCCCTCTGTCCAGATACCAATCTATTACTGGACCTTATAAACATTTCTTTAAACAAAATATTTAGTCCTAACAAACTAGATATTTCCCCAACTCAGACTAAAAATCTTCACTCCCAAATCTTAAAACTTGATAGTTTTCAAATCCACCATTTTTCACATAAGCCTTAACTATACTCAACTCTATCAGGTCTTATCCCACTAGAACTAATAAATATAATACAAGAAATTACTTTATCTTCAAAACTTGCCAGCTCTCTTACAATTAAATTTTTACTTCATCTCAACTAACAAATCTATACAAAAATTTGGATTCCATGTTGTACTTCAAGATCACAATACCAACAAGCAACTTCACAAAACTAGCCTATACCTTCTGGATCTTCTGTAATTACTACACATTTAACTCAAACTAATAATAATAACTCTATTATAAATACTTCTATTCAGAAAGTAGAATATTGGTACCCTTACTGGATTAAATATCTTATACACCCTTCAAGATATTAACTAATTCCCAAATCTAGGTGAGCCTTGGCCACTCTGGTTGGTTTAGGCCACAGATAAGTACTAGGTCTACTTTTGTTTATCTAGCTATATGTCTGGGTTCTTTTTCTTAGTATTAGATTTAAATTATAAAGTTTTTTCTAATTGTAAAAAGTTTCTATTAAATTTAATAAAGATAAGAGCAAGGTCTCACCATTAACATCAAAAAAAAAAATAAAATAAAATTTAATAATGTGAAAATTTTAAAAATTTTTGAAAATATGCAAATATTGCGAAATATTGTGATAAACTGCAGATTTACATGATAATATACAAAATATTACCTTCTGTGACCCCCGAAATGAAATAATTAGATAGAGGTTTGCATTGTTTTATTTGGCCTATTTCTCAATATTGTGCAATATATTGCATTATTTCGCAATATTTCACAATAAATTCTGAAATATTTTGAAAAAATGCATACCAAAATCTTTTGAAAAATTGTGGTTCTTTCGAAAGATTTCGCATCAATCGCAATTTTTTCGAAAAATTTCAGCATGCAATTTCTTTTGAAAGATTTCGTATATTTATTTTGCTAATAAAAATATAGAGGATCAAATATTGAAAATGGTAATAATTGTTAAATTTTTTAATAATGTTTATAATATTTTTTTAAATATTAACCAAATTTATTTATATTAAATAGCTCAAAGACAGGCTATTGTATCAAAATTATTATCAAGCAAACCAAAAAATTTCAAAATTATAAATCCTTTTAAATTTACTAATTTAATTTGGATATTTGTTTAAATAATGCTCAGGTATTTATTGTTCATAGATTAAAAAATTATAGACTAAATTCTAAAATATATTCTGGGCTTGAATATTTATTAAAATATTTAACTATATATTTTAGTTCAACAAATCAAATTAATATAGATAATTATATAAATAATATATATAGTTTAGTAACTTTAGAAAATATATCTATAATTCAAGCAATAGATAATTTTGTAACATTGAACGCTAACGCTTACTCAGCTATTGGCTTCCACAACTAATAACTAAAGACTAATGCTTCAACTTTATAATATAGCGCAGTAAATTAAAATAAACAATTAAATAGTGCAGAAAAAGTCAAAAAAAGTGCACATAGAGCTTAAATAGTGCACAAAAATGCACAATTATTTATTTTAAATAAGAATTTTTCTCGTTTAAAATACTTGTAATATTTTAAAAATTGAGTAAATCTATTTGTCACTGGTGGTGACAATCTCGTGCCAACTGTACCAATAAGAATCAAGATCTGGTATAACATTACACCTGATTTTGTAACATGAAAATGAAGTGAAAAAATGCCAGTTTCAAAAATATCGCGATTGCTAAAAATTTTGACTATGAAACCACCCTTTATTCTAGCAAAAAAAAATTCCTCATAAATTTTACTATATACTGTAGTTACCTCTAATCCTAACCCTAACCCGAACTCTAACACTAACCCTAACAAAAATAAATTTATACGCGTTTATGTTTGTTTTGATCATATGTTATACAGTAGCATGTCACTGCCGGTGACAAGCACATTTTTTCTTAAAAATTTATACACTATTAATAAATTTTGGAAATTGCTATTCGCACCATAGATTTTTGCTATTCGCACCATGGTTACACAAGATTTTCTATTTTAGAATTTATGCACATTGTTATACAAAGGCCCGGTGCATTGTTTTTGCAAAAATAATTTTTGGTTACATGCCAATAATGTTGTGTAACATTATACAAGTCTAATTTTGAAACCTAACCTGGATTGGCCAGCATTAAGCTTAATGCTGGTGGGCACTATCATGATCATGCCCCGGTGGAGTTAGACATAATTCCGGCCCATCCTAACCCTAAATCTAGCCAAAAATATGTTCTAGATTTAGGGTTAGGGTGGGCCGGAATTATGTCTAACCCTGCTAGGGGCATTATCATGATAGTGCCCACCAGTATTAAGCTTAATGCTGGCCAACCCAGGGTTAGGTTACCAAAATTAGACTTGTGTAATATTACACAACATTAGCGGCGTGTAACTAAAAATTATTTTTGCAAGTAATATAAGTGCATATATTATTTTGAATTCTAAAAATAGAAAATCTTGTGTAACCATAGTGCAAATAGCAAAATCCATGGTGCGAATAGCAATTCCCTAAATTTTTTATTTATATTAATTAATTATAAGTATTTTAAAAATTTATATGTGATTAACAAATTTTTTCATGTCCCTATTAAAGTATTCTTTTATTGTTAATTTACAAACTGGAAAATTGAATTCTTTTACAAATTTTTTTTTAGAACCTAGATATGCTACTCTATCAGCTTGTTCATTCTTATAAATACTACTATAACCATGAATTAATATAAATAAAAATTTGTTGATTTGGTCATATTTGTTCTCAGCGAACAATTTTATTATACAAAAAAGTGTCACTGAAAAAAGTAGTGTTACTGAACAATAAAGTATATATAAATTTTTCAGTGACACTTTTTTTTTGTACCATTTCAAAAAATTTTATATTTTTTATGATTTTTTGATGATTTACTAACGCAAAAGCCCATGATGAACCATATTTCATATTGGCTATCTGGTTTTTGCAGTGTTTTAGCTTACTTTTCTGTGATACAAAAAAGTGTCACTGAGGTCACGTCCCTATAGGAATCTTATATATAGGGATGTGACATAATACAAAATAAAATATAAATATAAATAATTAAATTTTTTATTTGTATTGTTTATTTTTAATTTTTCTTAACAACAAACTAGACTAACCAGGCTTATAGCCTGGTAACCGAGGCTGGCATACCAAGTACTGGCCTCGGAGCAAAAAAAAGTGGGATGCCCCACAGGGCATTAAGTTGTCCTGGTTATTTATTTAATTAATTTAACGTGGCCAAGCCATGTAACCCTTTTAAGCCTTTTGGCAAGATAAGTGTATGTATGCAAAATTGCTACGCAATTTTGAATTTCACTAGTCAAAATTAAAACATTCAGTAATAAATCAACAATAATTCAGTAACAATTCAGTAAACTTTCAGCAACCATTCAGGTACCGATTCCTGCCACTCAGCTGCTACTTAGCTACTGTTCAGTAAAAATTTAGTAATATATTATTGAATTTTTACTGAATAGTAGCTGAGTGGTTGCTGAGTAGCAGAAATCGGTACCTGAATGGTTGCTGAATGTTTACTGAATTGTTACCGAATTATTGCTGATTTATTACTGAATGTTTTAATTTTGACCAATGTTTGTTTATTTACTTTAATTTGTATTGACTAACAATCTTATTAAAACAATAATCTAATCGTCCAATAAGAGGAATTAAAACTGGTTTATAATGAAAAATATATGGTTTGAATTTGAATCTTGTCCAACTCAAAACTAAACAAATAACAAAACTATTTTTGTTCTTTGATTTCTCAATATCACAGATCATTTTTCTATATACCAGGAATGAATGCAATGAGTGCATGGTTTTATGCTGTTTGAAGTGGGATTTGTCCGCAAAATCTTAAGTTTGATTGGTCCGCGTGACTTATTCATCAAATTTTGGTTATTTTTCATGCATAATTTCATCACGCCATTATTCTTCACATGCGAATTTATCACGCCTTATATCAGTATTTTTATATGGCATAAATTGACAAATGTGCAAATATATAATTATAGTTTATGGTTTAAATATAATGATAAGACTACAACATAAGAAATATAATAGCTGCAATAACCAATGATATTAAAAGCAAGCAAAAATTGGTAACCGGTTGCAAATTAATTTGTCTATTTTCTTGATATTTGGCATTTTTCAATTTTTTTTGTAGAATTTTTTATTGGGTTGATTAAATGATAATCACTGATCATCAAAAACAATAACGAAATAATTTTCAGATAACTGATTCAAGACAAGAATTTCTTAATACCGGTATATGAAAATATTAAAGTAAATTAACAAAACGATCAGATGTTACTTGTATAGAAAAAAATACTTATTAATATAATATTGTTAGTATTTACATGCCTGTCAAATACTTAAAAATTTATAAACTATATATTTAAATAAAACAAAATATAAAAAATAAAGTATACTACTAGTATCAGGTTATTTCCAAGTTAAAATTAAAAAAAATTTTTAATCGGTAAAATGTTATAGTATAAAAGTTTTATATATGTATTTTATAAGCACAATAAAATTATATATATATATTAAAAAAACTGCTAGCAGGAAAAAAATCTTTATAATATTAAAATTTAGAATGGTAAGCCTTCAGTAAACCAAGATTTTAAACACAAGACAGCCTAAACTGTTTCATTATCAACTGTTAACCCAGCTAAGCTAAATAGTTGTTCATGGAACACTAGTAGACATAATAGCTAGATAATCTTGTATTTACTTATAGGCGTTGTTTGGAACATGAGTTTGAAGCAAGATAATAGTTAATTTAGTNTTTGGAACATGAGTTTGAAGCAAGATAATAGTTAATTTAGTCAAATGCAAATTATTAAAAATCCTCGGCTAAATTAATCATTAGCTTGTTTCAAACTCGTGTTCCAAAATAATGCCCATAAGGCATTATTTTGTACACAAATTGTAAATCAACTGATCACGGCATTACTGTCATTAATAAATTTCTCTATTTATTAACGTTAAAAACAGTCCGTTCTCATTATACATTAAACAAGATTTAAATATTGTTTAACAAACTAAGGGGTTTGTAATTGAATTTTAACCAAAAACAACATTTAATAGTTGTTTCAAAATGCATATAATCATAATAATATTAAGTTTATTTGATATTTACTATTAGGACCGACGGTCCTTTCGGTCTGTCCTAAAAAGAACTGGACCAGCCCGGTCCCTGGACAGACCGGACAATTAACAGCCCTAGTTTGACTCATTAACCTGTAAATCGCTCGTCAATTAGCAAATTTAACATTTTGCACATGAATAAGCATAATCTTCAATACAGATTTAAGAAATCTATCACTATTTCCATCTTTCAAGTTGACAGAAAGTCAACGGATCGAAAAGGAAGCTAAACAGGGAGGCCCAGGCAGCGACTAACACAAGAAAAGATCAGAATACTGACGGGTGAAAACCGGTTCAATCACCATCCAAATTGAGGAAGGCGCAGCGAAACGATAAGTGATTTATAGCAGTTGCCTAATTCAGACGTAAACTAACTTGATAAAGATCAACACAGTTATAAAATGCACAGACAACTACGGCAGCCCCTGAAAGAAAGCAAATTCGCACCTGACCCTTTCTACTCTACTGAATCCTGCTATTTTGCAACCATACAAGTCCACAGCTAGCTTGCATCATGCAGGTGGGAAACCACCAGCTAATCTTAAACACCAATCTCAAGCAGCAACACTTGACTGCAAAATTTTGGGGTCGACAACCGGCCTGCGTATGTGTAGAGCTTCAGATTTGTATTCGCTATTCGAATAATATTCGTATTCGGTGAATATTCGAATAAAATTTTTTAAATAACTATTCAATGAATAACATGAATATTCGAATAATTGTCTTATTCAAATTATTCGAATAATATAATTATTCGAATAATTTATTCTTATTCGAATAATTCATTATATTCGAATTAATAATTCCTATTCGAATAATTTATGATATTCAAATAATATTCAATATAATCATCAAAATGTAATTTTTTTTCTATATTTTAGATGAATATGTAGTATACATTTATTTAGTTTTATATGATATCAACATTAACAAACTTTTAATTCAATTCATTATTAAAATAATTAAGCCAGAGCTAAATGTGATTTTAGAAGACGGACGAAAATTTGAATTAATAGTCTTTAAAAATAGTACAGAAACTCCGCAGCTAGGAAAGTTAAAGCCAACAAAAAATGAAAGAAACCTATCAGATCGAGCACTGGAGAGAAAAAGAAAACACAAAACCAGACGAGAATGAAATAGAACAATACAAAAGTTGTACACAAGATCAAGTAGGAAAAAGTAGAGAATGCACGATATTTAAAGCTTTTAAAAGCCCTAAACGTGCATTGAATAGAAGGCTAATCAAAAAGCGAGAAGATAAAGTTTTGTGTGAAATAAAGTGTGCTGATCTAGTGCACAAACAGGTCAAAGACACAAATAGCAATGTAGAAAGAGAGCGAGAAATACATGATATTGTGATAAAGAGTAAAGAAGAAGAAATGATAGATGAGTGGATAGATGAAGAAAGTATTAGGAAAGACCTGAAAGCCTTGAATGAGTGTATGAAAGGTTGTTCTGAATAGTGTATCTATATGGATGGCTCCTTAACTCAGGAAGAGGTTCAAGTAGGAGTTTGCAAGAAAAGCATGGGGATTGGCTGGGTAGCATATCCAAAAAAAGCAAAGCAAGAGTTAGGATTCGACAATCCCCAATTTAGTAGAGCCCTGTTGGACTGGCCTTTAATAACAAGAGCAGAAATAGGTGTGATTGCAATAGCACTTCTGGCGGCACCATGTAAAAGTAAAGTAGAATTTTTCTTTGATAGCATAAATGCCATAAGTCTAATTAAGAAAATGCGAAAGCCAAAAAGCTTAAGAGAAGAAGTTAAAATAAGCAATGGTAGTATCTTAAGGCTGATACAAAAGTGTCTTGAAGAAAAGGAGATAGATTGGAAGATTTTTAAGGTTAAAGCACATACGGGAATTAAAGGGAATGAATATGCAGACAAGTTAGCCAAGGAGGGTCTAAAAAGCAAAAAGTGCTTTAAAATATCTAGTAGTTGGGTTAAAGAAATGAGAATAGTCCCGAAATGGGAAAATCATATAATAGATAGACCAATTAAAAAATTTGTGGAAGAAGTTACAAACATGGTTTTTGATGTAGAATGGAAGGGTTTATCGGGTATTTTAGATATCTTAAAAGAGAAGGGAAATAGTGTAGAAGTTGACTGGGGTAGCACATGGGGTCAGCTAAATAAACTGAAGGGTCGTAATTGTAGAAGTATAAAGCAAAGCAGGGCCTGGGTCAATAGGATCAAACGTATTAACAAGGCTTTGCCGGTACTGGCTTTATTGCACAAAAGATATCCAGGAGTGTACGAAATTAATCTGTGCATAGCATGTTATAGGGAATCAGAAACACAAGACCATTTGGCGGAATGTGAGATATACCAAGGCCTATGAAGGAAGATAGAACTATACATGCTGGCAAAACCCGGACAAATTCCAAATAATAAAAAAACAATTGCTATTTATAAAAGATTAAATCAAATAAATAATCTTAATATTTTGTAAATATATTATTTATAACTATAAGAATATATATGATTTGTTTAAATAAAGATTATTAATAAAGTTTTTGAGATATTAGTTATACTAGAATTTGGGATTTGGGATTTGGGATGACGGACAAATCCCAAACTATAGTAAGTCGGGATTTTGCCAACATGTATAGATAGAACGTGAGGTTAAAGAGGAAGTACTCGTTAACAAAGGCACAAAGAAGAAAGAAGTGACCCAGAAATATTTAAGGCCGTCAAGAAGGTACTCTTTGGTGATGAAGAGCATGAAAAGATTAGAAAATTGAAGTTATTAATTCAAGGCTTAGTTCCTGCGAGCCCTAAGAAAGAATCGAAGGTAGAGAGATATTTCAAAAACAAAGCATTTGAAGCTTTGGGCTTGAAATTTCACGAAAGAATTTGAACACTACGATGTAAAGCCGTTGCAGTGTGGGAAGAATTATATGGGATAAAAGAAAAGAAAAGGAAAAGAAACACTGAAAACGAAGAAGAAGAAGAAAAAGAAGAAGAAAGAAAAGGTACAAAGAATCATAAAAGGCAGAAGAAAGATAGAAAGGAGAAGAGTGAAGATACTGTAAAAGAAACGAAGCAAGGAAAATTTCAAAAAATTTTCAACGATGCTAAAAGTATAATTTATGGTTGGATCTCCGGCTTCACCAGGCCGACGTGGCTTTCAGCAGGCCGGCCTATTAAGGAAAAAGACAAATTTTTTTGGTCAATCTTGACATTAGCAGGCAAGAGCTAGTCGATGAATTTTTGATGGATACTTTAGAAAGTTAAGGAGCCCAAAAAGGAGACGAATCTAGGCTGTAGCAGATTGCATTTAGGTACCTCGGTAACCGGATGAGTCTTTATTGTTAAAAAGGTGGAAAATACAATTTTTTATAGTATTTTTATATGTAGCTTATTAGCCGTAAACTGCCGTATAATCAGCCCAGGTCTGGTACATTTCACCAAAAAAATTAATTAGTAAAAAAAAGAAAATAATTAGTAAAAATGAGGGGAGGGGTCTGATATGTGGGGGCTGTTTATACGGCAGTTTACGGGTACTTATATCTTATACAATAAAGGCAGGATTGCCAAAAAAAAAAAAATTATTAAAATAATTAATTGATAATACTTCCAATTGTCCTATCATCCCACCTTATTACTAATTTTATCCTTTGTCCCTTTTCCTATTTTGTTTCTCCATATGTTATTATCATATATAGATCGATAAGCTTATCAAAATCATTATTAAATTAATTGAAACCAATTAATAATAAAATAATAGAAGGGTCTTTTAGACTAAACTAAAAAAAAGCTATAGGCACAACATTCAATTTGACTTAATAATTAGAAGTAGAATTAGTAGAATTGGAATTAATGCTATTATATAAGTGCTAGTTATTATTATATATATAAATTATAAGATATTGAATATGTATACTAGGCAAAATAAATATATTCAAATATTATTATTTATTCAAATAAATATTATTATTCGAATAAATAATATTATTCGAATAATTATAGTTATTCGAATTATTCAGTAAATTTAGTCATTCGGCGAATATTCGAATAGCTATATGCGATCCTAATTATTCGAATATTATTCGAATAAAGAATCCGTAAGCTCTACGTATGCAGGTAGGAGACCACTGGCTAACCCTGCAAATAGCTAAATCAATTATACATCAAATGCACTGATGTATGCTATATGTCACACTAAAAGGCTAATAAAGTTCATTATCCGGCATTGTATGCCAGATTGCTTCCAAATAAATATGGAATCACAAGTGTGCGATCCTGTTTGATTACTGTAATATGTACGTATAAACTTATGATAATTTTCCATTTATACTATATTTTAATACAAATGTAATAAATCAAAGCATTATATAAACTATAATTTTTTACAGTGAAATTATGATAATTCAATTTATACTATATTTTACTACAAATGTAATAAATAAAAGAGGCACGTAAGCACTTCCAATTACACTATTATTGATCCATTAGATATTCAAAATATGGTATTTTTATTTCCTATTTACGTTTACTTGTACATTTGTTAACTATACACCTTCGTTCCTGGTTTCTAGCGCGACTGCATCGTGCATAGAGCTACAAACATTTAGAAGGTCCAAGGTAGTACGTCACTCTTCACGTTATATAAAATTTATATATAATCATATTAAACGTCACGTCACATACGTCACGTCAAACATAATAGTATATGTTCATTGATATTCTAATGTCTGCAGCTCTAGTCGTGCAGCTACCTTATTGAATAACTACATAATTTGTCTCTTGCATATATAGCTTTTTATAGCAAAATAAAATTTCATGAATTTTAGATTTAATTATTTCAAAAAGTTCTGGATTTTTGATTGATATATTTATATCTTCATTACTAAGAAATATTGATTATAGTGTTTTCTTGTACTTGATGTTAATAAATTTTGGTAGTTTGGTGTTTTGTTTATAATTTTTATTATAAACTGGTTGCAAATTTCTATATGATTTTTGTCTTTAATTTGATTAGCAAGTTGTCAAAAAAGAATTTCTAGATTTGAGATTTGTTTTAAAAGTTCTGGTATTTCTAAATATAATTCTGGTCTGAATTGATATTTGCTATATTTTATAGCAAGATCAATTATATATAGATTTGGAGTTTGTGAATTTAAAATTTTATTTTTTATATTTTGATATTTTATCAAGACTTTATTACTTGATAATTCTAATTAATTACAAAAAAAAAGAATTTCATTAATTATTTTAATAAACTAGAGGTGCAGCTAAATTCGGGGAGCAAAATTGCACTAACTAAATATGCTTATGTTATGAAAATTACATGTCAAGAAGCATTTTACTTATTTGGATAATACAAAACCAAGTTTGTAAATAAATTAAGTACTTTGAATAAAAATTTAGAGTTAGGCCAGACCAATTTAATTCGGTAGTTTACGTTACCCTCCTTTCCCCCCCTCTTACTTATAAAAATCACTTAATAAATTTGACAAAGAATCTGATTGGTCATTTGATCAGACAAACCAATTAAATTCTTTTATTGGATCCATTGATGAGTTACAGTACTTAAGCCAAGTTTTATCCGAATATATAAAATACAAGACTTGTGTGCCATTTCGGTAACAATGAAAAGAGAGTTAGTTGCATTGGAATTATCATGATTTTTATCATGGTTTCTATAAAAAAATTCTGTTACAAACCTATTCGACACATAATGCGTTTTAAGTTTGAGTTTGCATCGAAATTATTTTGATTTCTATCATAAATTATTATAAAAATTCTCATACAAAGTTTGCTCGTTATTCTAATAATATGGTTATGGTTAAATTACGTAGTTCACGTTGGAATTCTTATAGTTCTATCACGAGTTACGGTTACAAAACTTACTATGTGTGGCGTAGTTTCTGAAAAGCCCTTGCACTTAGTAAAAGGTGTATAAATAAATGACGAGATATATAATGATTTGAAAACAGCAAAGGTGAAACGAAAATATAATTTGAGTGACTCACGTGATCATGCGATCGATCAGGGAATCAGAGTGTTGGATGAGATCGAGTACAAAGAGTACTGTTGCATCTAAAGTAGCCCCTGTTTAAAGTAACGCCTGACTAAAATCAAGCTCTATCTTATCTTTATACATATTTAGGGCAGAGAATTTAAAGGTAGAGTGTAACGTAGATTATTTTTAATAGTAATCACGTTGCAAATTATGCAAATCATAACAAATCATATGATGATCATATGATTTACATAGATTCTAACCAATCAGAGTTGATAATTTATGTAGATCTCCTCGTAAAAATTAATAACTTCTCGCAAAATTTTATAGTATTGAAAAATTGAAAAATATATTGAAATATTCTTGTTTATATTTACATAAGATTAAAAATCAATTTTTAAATTGTTTTCGACTAATATATTTTAATTTTTAAAATTATTCTAACTTTGTTTATATAAACCACTAATTTTTGTATGTACAACAAATAATTCGGCATTTATATTTATATTGTATTACACTATACCTTTAATGCCAGGTGGAATTAAGATTAAAAATTGCAAGGTTCCGAAACTTTCCGAAAAGAAAATGAACGAATGTAAAAGACGAGCGAGGGGGTGTCCGATAATTTCCGATCGAGAGAAAAAAATTTTAAAATTTATTATGTTCCGTCCCCCCTCTTTTGAGAAAGGAATGTAACGTAAACCACTAAATAAAATTGGTCACGCCTTATGATCTTAATGTTAGTGGCTATAGGGTTAGAATGATGTATACTATATGTAAAATTTCATTCTTGTCATAAACATTAGTTTTTGCTTATTTAACTTTTTTCTTCTTTTGCGCGTGTTGGAATTCTTCGTCAGGCTGATCCGGAATAGTCCAAATTTTGCACTCTCCGATTGGCTATTTCCTCTCCAGGAGTTTATATTACCAGCGCAAATTAGTGGATGCGTCAAGAAAGAACATAATGCTATATTAGTTATTTACCATAAATATATACAATGTCGATTGAGAAAAATTCTAATTTAGATAATTTAACCTTATAATTGATGAATAATTGATTGATTGTATATGCAGCAATGATATTGATTATTAGTGAATTTTGGGACTTGATGTGAAAATTAGTATGGTACTTGATGAATGTTTGTAATAATTATAAAGCACAGGGTGAAATCTGGGTTTCGAGGCGGTGAAATCCACTTTGTAGATTGTGTTAGGATAGTTAAAATCTGCATTTTATTATGTTTTTTATTATAATAAAGGCGAACTTCACTATAATGCAATGATCATAGCATATTTCACTATTTCACAACTCAGTTTCTTCTGCCATATTATACTTATTAAAATTACATTAAATTTCAGTAAGGCTACACAAAGTTAGTTTTTCATTTTGCATAACTTGCCAATCCAATTTTTCAAAAAAAATTTTTTTTAATTCTAATTGTGCTATTAAAATCCAAAAAAAAAATTCTGATTTCATATGTGCAAACTGAAAAATTAACTTAGCCGTGACCTTATACGTATAACATGAGCTTATAATTTACAGTAGATAAAAAAAAATCAAACTCGCCTATTGGAATTTAGGAACACCATGTTATGTAAAACGAAAATTAACTTTGCATGTCCTAATAAAAATGCAGTTTTTGATAATATATTTTCCTGCCAGTATATCACATCAATATAATCTTATACTGGCCAAAAATTTTTATTGAATTTAATTACTGAAAAATAATAATTATCAATGATCACAAATTTCATCATGTGTCCTACTAATTTTCAAATCAGCTGAATTCGGTATAGGGCTATTAATCAGTCCATCCAGTCCATCTTGATCAAAAGACTGCCAGTCTTTTAAAAAGTCAGACTGGACTGTGGTCAGAATAAATAGGACCGAATAGAGCTGATCGGATGGACCAATGATCAATATAATACTTTTTTGCTATAACGATGAAATTAAGTTTATCAGTATAAAGAATTTCACAATAAGCTTTTCAAATTTTTATAATATTTGTTTATATAATATAAGAGGAGCAATAGTTATTTATTAATTAATATGTTTGCTAATTTTAGTCATACATAAATTATGGATTAGAAAGTAATATAGTATATTAATATAGCAAAATAATATCTTTTATTAACTTTGTAAATATGAACATTATAGTTAAAATTAGTTAAAGATATTTTATCACTTTTAACTACTTAACATTAGATAATTTGATTGAATAATATAATCAAAATTGGGCTGCCAAATGTTCAATCTTGTACTGATTCAAGACAAAAATTGTTTTAATATATGAAAATATTGAAGTAAATTAACAAAATGATTAGATGTTACTTGCATAGTAAAAAAAATATTTATTAATATAATATTGTTAGTTGTTTACATTTCTGTCAAGCACTTAAAATTTATGAACCTAATATATTTAATAAAAAAAAATAAAAAATAAAGTATACTACTAGTGTCGAGTTATTTCCAAGTTAAAATCAAAAAAATTTAATTGAAAAAATGTTATAGTATAAAATTTTTATACGTATAAGCATTATAAAATTATATACAGTTTACGAATATAAAAAAAAAATCTACTAGCAGGAAAAAAATTATGTAAAAATAAAATTTAGAATGGTAAGTCTTCAGTTGTTTTAAAACACGAGTTTGAAGCAAGCTAATAGTTAATTTGGTCGAATGCAAATTATATCTTTATCATAATAATCCTCGGCAAAATTAATCATTAACTTGTTTCATACTCGTGTTCCAAATAATGCCTATAGGCGTTATTTTGCACAAATACAGTAAATTAACTAATCACGCCATTGCTGTCATTCATAAATTTCTCTATTTTATTAATGTTAACAACAGCCTGTTCGCATTATATATTATATGTTTAATCTTATTTAACAAACTAAGGGGTTTGTAATTGAATTTTAACTAAAAACATTTTATAGTTGTTTCAAAAAATGTGTATTATCAAGATAATATTTAGTTGATTTGATATTTACTATTTTGGACCAATGATCCTTTCAGTCTGTCCTAAAAAGGACCAGACCGCTGGACGGACTGAAGGTCCATCAGTCCGGACCAGATCGATTAACAGCCCTAATTCAGTACAAAATTTCTAAATTAGACTTTCCGTATAAATGCGAAAATAATTAAGCTTAATCCTGGCCATTATTCAAGCAATATTCCTAGACATTTTGTATTTATATATTTTATTATCTGTTCTTGGTTTAGCGCGACTGCGTCGTGCAGCTACTAATTATATATACTGTTATATTTAGCTATGCCCCTGTGGATCTTGATGATTTCCTCATCATTTCCTCATAATTACTGGATCCGGAAGTTGATAGAAGGTCAGTTTGATTTGTATATTTTCCATGACACTGATCTTGCACTGCCCGGTACCTCATAATTACTGGATCCGGAAATTGATAAAAGTCATATGTCTGAACTTTAATAACATTGATTTGCTGCGCTGTCTAAAGTTGCATATGTCTAGTAACCCTGCCTAGCCATCTTTATTATGCAAATGATCGAAATGTCTCAATAATTAACTTTAAACACTAACATATAATTTTTCAATTAATTTATTTATATTACGATTTCATTAAATTAATAATAGTAATTAATTTGTTTCATCTATATAATTTACTGGTACGTATATATGATATACTTACAAACATGCTATACGTATTTTATACACATATTAGTTTACAATTGTGCTAATTATACAAACATAAATGGCTAGTAGTTTCTTTTATGTTGTGTAAATTACACTATGGTTTTTAAACATGTGAATTTCTCTTCAAATAAATACTAATTACAGTTTCAGTAAATGCTAATCTCAAACAGTAATAATACTTTTCGATTTAATTCGTGTGCATATGTTAATTTGTTATAATTAATAATGGTAATTAATTCATTCAAGTATAATTACAATATATGACGCTGTGCTTACATACTTACGTACATGAACACACTTAATAGTTACTTATGCACTTATCAAATTTTAATTAATTCATAATTATATGCAGTTCAAACAAACACAAATAGCTAGTAACATATTCTTTAAGCTTCTTGGCTTCTTGTAAATTCTTTCAAAATAGTCTTTAACAATCAGTGATTATCAATTTATCTACCCGGCAAACAATTCGATTCAAAAAAAAATAAATTTTGTAATTGCTTAAAAAATTATATATAAATTTATGTTGAAGTAATTCAAAAAATGTTGGAGGCTTGAATAAATACTGTGCTAACGTGTAGTTTGCTATAATTAAAAATATAAGTTGCGAAGTATATGCATATTTGCAAATTGCAAGTATGCAAATTGCAAATTGCAAATACGCATATTGCAAATATGCAAGTATGCAATATAAAATTAGTTTTGAAAATCTTGCCCAAATCCGCATAAATGGTTAGCACATTTTCTAAAGTAAGGAAAGATCATATATGAACTATACAAGAATCGAGTTAGATTTCATGAAAATCAATTCTAAATTCATAATGATCTACAATTACACAGTAAAGTAATCTTCTAAGGGTTTTAAATATTGATAAAGATTTGAATTTTGTAAAAAGATTTGATTTTGTCTAAGTGGTATATTATTGAATTTTTTAACTAAATTCTAAGCAATTTCTTTTTTTTCATGATAAATTTTTGAATAAAATTCTTTCCATTTTTTGTTTCAATTTGTATTTTTTTAAAATAATTTATTTGTCTTTTACTGATTTTCATTTTAAATTACTAAAAGAAGGGGACAATTGAAGTATTTATAATTTATTTTTGCTAAGCCACATTTTTTCATATTCTATTTTGTAATTAATTGCTTGTTTGAATAGATTTTTGTTATTTTTTTACCATAGAATCGCTTTTTATGTTTTATGTTGTCATTATATTTCTGGTAAACCCAAGCTTTTTTTGTTGAATCTAAGAAATATTTGATACTTCTAATGTATTTGATTTGTATTTGTTTTTAAAAATTATTATTTTTTAAAAAATATAAAATTGTAAAGAATTCATTTTAAAGTTTAAAAAAATAAATTTAGAATTTTTTTTAAAGAATAAGTTATTTTTAAACTAAAAAAATGCCTAACCAACAGGAATTAACTGGCGATGAAATTTTAAATCAAAAATATAATATTTTATTAAATGAAATGCAAGATGTTACTTAGCGCAATATCACATTATTGCAAAACAAAAATAATCTAAATCAGGCAAATATAGCATTACAAAAAAGAGTTGAAGAATTAATGAATGAATTAAATCAATCAACCAAAACAGTTGAAGAGTTAACAAAATCGAATAATGCATACAAAATTGTACTGCAAGTTACAAAAGATGAACAAAACTTTTACAAATCAGCAAATTTTGAAGAATTTGACAAATTTATTGAAAACTATATGGTTAATTTATTTGATAATTTAAATTTCAACAACTAAACAAGATTTTTGAATTTATGCAAATGTTTAATATATTGAACAATAGATATACTCATATAATCTATACCAAATTTTTGAAATCAGTATTTGTAACTTTGTATGCACATCTCATTGATTTTAGAAAATTTCGTATAACTGAAATTTTATTTTTGAATTTATTAACAGTATTTGTGCATTAACTTTTATTTTCTCATGAGTTGATTACTCATCTGTGTATGTAAAATACAATAAATAAAATCAATATTTATTTAGTTTAGGGGAGGGACAGAAATCAGGTGATTTCTGTTTACTAAGAGGCAATACCCCACCCCCACCTGATTGAATATTAGCCAATTAAATCCAATTATAACAATATAGACCTGATCAATCCATTAGGGTTCCACAATTTGATTTGATCTTCAAATATTTGAATCAAATATTTGATCAAATTCAAATTCAAATTTGATTATATTTGATTTGATCAAATTCAAATATGGCCAAATTTGATTTGATTTAACAAATATTTGATTTGATACTATTAAAAATTTAAATTCAAATCAAATTCAAATTCAAATATTTGAATCAAATCAAATTCAAATCAGGGTCAATTTGATTTGATCAAATTCAAATTGATTCAATATTTGATTTGATTTGAATTTGAGAAACTCTACAATCCATAAACTCTCCACCCCTCTAAAAAATCAGCTGATTTCTGTTTCTCCCCTTAGTATATAAAATTTGTCAAACAAAAATTGTGATTTAATTAGTAAATTTTAAATTTACAAATTAGTAAATGTTAATTTGATTATAAATTTACAAATTGATAAATTTTAAATTACAAATTAGTAAATAAAATTTCAAGTTTCAAGTTTTCGTTAGATACGGTTTCAAAATTATCCACTGTTCAGCAATGATTTATGAGAAATTTTACTATGCTAACTAAAAAAATTTATAACAAGCCTTGTAGGGCATTTCTCAGAGCATTTGAATCTAAAATTTCATGAAAAAATATTGAAAACTCATGGAGATATCAATGTTTTTGTAAATTCAGATGCATATGTTTTCCAAGTTTTTCTCTGCAGTGCCCAACAAAAGTTTCCCTGCACCCATAACTCGGCACAGAGATATGGTAAGGAAAAAATTTTTTTATTTAAAAATACATTAAATTACATAAAAATTAATGCATAGTATAATCATCCTCAGATTCAATTAGGGCCTCCATACGACGCCTCATGCTCCTTACTAAATTAGCCACATATTCCTTAGGCAATTGATTCCATTCTTTGGTTATCTGCACCTTCAGAGTACTAAGCTTTCTAATTTTTTTTTTGCCAGATTCATTTTTATAAGTCCTCAGACATTCTCAATTGGGTTTTGGTCAGGTGACATTAATGACCAGGGGAGAACTGCAACATCATTTTTCTCCTTCCATGCCTTCGCGATTTTTGAACAGTGCTTCGGGTCATTGTCCTCCTGCAAAATCCAACTATCACAACCTTCGCTAAAAAGGTCCACGGCAGAAGGTAGAAGGGCCGTTTCATACAGGGTGGTCATATATTGTGCATTAAGATTACGTGTAAAGCAGACTAACCTTCCAAAGCCTGAAGAAAAAAAACACCCCCATACGTAAACCTTCAAATGCTTGACAGAATAGGTTATTTTCCTTGCCCCGACGAACTGCCAAGCTATTTTAACCATTGATTCAAGCGGAACGTACTTTTATCAGTAAATATCGCAGTGTCCCAATCAAAATACTTATGTTTCTCCGCCCACGAGAGCTGTTTTTCCGATGCTTCTTTTCAAGCAACGGCTTTACGAGTTTTCCATAATAGTGAGCCCCACCTTCACCAAGGCGCCATTGAATGGTGTGCATGGAATGTCTACGTTCTGTTTAAGAAACTCACAGCGGATTTCTGGCACAGAAATATCTATGTTCCTTTTTGCTAGCTTCAAAATCTGGTTGTCTTGTTTTTTGTGGTGACTTTTTGACGACCCGATCTTGGTTTGTCGCTTAAGTCTTTGCTTTCTTGCCATCTTTTTGCCCATTCTCTCACTGTTTTTTTGTTATAGCAAACCTGCTTTGCTGCCTCATGAAATGAGAGCTTGGGGCCCTTCGGGTAGCTGGTTAAAAAGGCGATTTCATATCACTTATACAAAGGAAGAGACATTTTTTGATTTAAACTTAGCATATAAGCAGCATGGGCATTTTTACTATATACAGTGCCTGAAGAAGTTTAATATGATCTGCATACTCAATGTCCCTTGCAGTATGAAATTTCAAGCTTCTACGCAAGAATTTTCAGAAATTACAGGTGCAGGGAAACTTTTGTCAGGCACTATAAACTTCTACTGATTCTGGAAGCACTTTCTCAAAATGAAACCTCAAACAATCGATTAAGTAACCTGATAGGATAGGTATTCGAGAGTTTACTATAAAAATTTTAGCACATTTGGTCAAATATTCATCGATTAACAATGATATTTCATTTTATTTTCAGGTTCAGAATTTTCTAAAATTTCAATTTTGATGAAAACGGAAAAATCGCTATCACAGGCTAGATTTTTTAAAGCTACATAATAATATATGTTCAAATTCTGCAAACCATTAGGTATAGTCACAAAATTTTTCCTGTGAAATTTATAAATTTTGGACAAAAATTGGTAGAGTTATTGAATTTTTTCATTTATTTACAAATTAGTAAAAATTTCAAGTTTTTTGTTAGCTATGTTTTCAAAATAACCCACTGTTCGGCGATGATTTATGAGAAATTTTACTAGCTAACTAAAAAAAATTTATAACAAGCCTTGTAGGGCATATCTCTGAGCATCTGAATCTCAAATTTCATGGAAAAATGTTGAAAACTCATGAAGATATCAACGTTTTTGTAAATTCAGATGCATACGTTTTCGCAAGTTTTCCCTAAACTTCTACTAATTCCAGAGGCACTTTCTCAAAATGAAACCTCAAAAATTCATGTAAGTAACCTGATAGGATAGATATTCAAGAGTTTACCATAAAATTTCAGCCCATTTGGTCAAATATTCATCGATTAACAACGATTTTTCATTTTATTTCCAGATTCAGAATTTTCAAAAATTTTCAATTTTGATGAAAAAAATCAACTTTTTGGGTTTACTCTGAAAAATTAATTAGTTGATTTTTTTAAAATAATCGATGCACAGTCATCTTCTAAATTTAAAAATTCTTGCATCATTTTTCTTGCATCATTGTTATCGTTTTTCGGGCTAAATGATTTGGCCAAAGTTATAGTAATTTAGGCCAAAAAATTTTTAATTCAGGCCAAATCAAAATTCTTGCATCATCAAAATTCTTGCATCATATCCCTTAGACTTTGGAGGGGTCTGACGTCACACCCCTTTTTAACTATGAACACATGAGTGATGATTAATAATTTGTTACACTCTATCACACATGACTAAAATTATGAGTTTACTGATGACTAACGCAGTAGCCTGCACCACTAATTAGTCACCACATGGCAGTGGCTCTGATTGGCTTGTTGGTTACTGCGCCTCAAAGTTGTAAAATTGAACAGCTTATTGAACACTAATGCTTACCCAGCCGTTAGCTTTCACAACTAATAACTAAAAACTAATGCTTCAGATAATTTTTATAAAAAAAAATAGTATTGTAATGTTGTAGTTGTTATAAATTCTGAAAAACTATTTTAATATTTAACAAATGAAAAATTTTTATGAACAGGTACAGTATTTGTTGTATTTTTTTTAAATTTTTTAAATATTAAATTTTTAATCTTTAATTTTTTAGATATACTTATAATTAAAGTAAAAGCTACTAAAAGAAATGTAGATAATCTCGCATTAATTTGGTAGTATGATTTTAAGTCTACAAAGAATCAATACTATTATAGATGTCCTAAACTTAAATTAACAGAATTATATAATACAGTTAGACCTCTCTAAATGCATATCGTTGGGACCAAACTTTTGGAGGTATGCATTAAGAGAACAATAAGAAAAAATGCATTTATAGAGGTTTGTATATATTTGGGCCAGAAAACTAATATGCATTTAAGAAGGTTATGCACTTAGAGAGGATGCATTTAGAGAGGTCCGACTGTATAGTTATTTGAAGCAATTAAAAATAATGTTCATATAATTCCACACTTTGATAAAACTAATGATTATTTAGTAAATAAATATATCTTCTGATAAAATTAAATCAGTTTAGAAACATTTAAAAATAGTTTGAAATATTTCATATTAACTAAATACATATAAAATTTAATAGAGTAAAAACCTGTAAATTTAAGGTTTATTATATTAAATTATTTAAAAGATGATATTAAGTATAAAATTTAAGGACTAAAAATAAATATAATGCAAAATCTTTTGCTCATTTTTGAATAAACTTACAATAATTCAAAACACATATTTACAATTATAATTAAAATAAAGTATTACCTAGAGGTTAGTAAAATTATAGGGGTTTTTATTATTAGATTTAAAAAAAATAAAATTTCTTTTAGTATTGTAAAAAGTTTCTATTAAATTTAATAAAGATGAAAGCAAGATCTCACTTTTAATATTTAAAAAAAAATTACGGGACAACTTATAATAATATATAGCCAATAAATACAATTTACATTATTTTGTGTAATGATTATCGATATAATATAAATTTTCTACGGTTTTTATGCCAAAAAACTTTTGGCAGTATTAAATGTTCACTAATTCAAGACATGTCATTACTATTTTTTATTTACATTAACTGATGGGTTTATATAGAAAATGGATACGTTTTAGTGTTCACAAGAACTAAAAACAGTGCTTATTTAAAATTGTTAAGTGGTAATTTTGATTTTATTCAATTTACTTTAAATATGTATATAATAAACTATTTATCTATTTATCTTACAATTTATTGTTATAAAAGCGATATCTTAATGTGCTTTAGAATGTAATATCTATATCAATATTTAGCTAAAATTAACTTTTTAGTACAATATATTATGATAATTTTCTAGATGTGTTATCGTGAAAATCTTGAAAATAATTAAATAATAATGAAGATTGTGAAATTGGTGCTTGTTTTTCATAACTAGAGGATTGGCTTCAGTAAATTTTGGAAATTTATATGTTATTTATTGAGGTTTCAAAATTAACAAATAAGTATAACATTTCGAAATAAGTGGAATTTTTTAAATAGCATTTTTACTATATGAATTTTGATTCAGGAGAAACCCATTATTAAATACCCGGGTTGATTTTAAGAACTTATTTTTTTAGAATAAATAATTTTATAACTTTAGCTTTGTGCTTTTTATATAAATAAAAATTTTGAATTTACAAGAATTTTTAATTAAATATTAATAAATTGAGAACCAAAATTTTATAAATGAAATTAGAATCAAGAGTAAATAAATTTAATAAATATAATAACGAACCAATAATCTGTGCAAAGTTCATTATTGCTAATAACTATTTCTAAAGTTATTTGTTGTAATAAGTAAACACCTTGTGTGTATATATTTTAATTCAAAGACTATTTATTTGTTGCTTCATTTTTGCAGGTTTTGATAATAAATAAGTATTTATTGTTTCGATTCTGATTTCATTTTGACAAAAATTTTCTAATTATTTATTTTTAAAATGTGCCTATCTTAGCAGACACCGTAATAAATAAACCTCTTATGATTATCTGTTTTAATTCCAATTTCATATTAATAATAATTTCTAAGAATGCTATATATATTTTAGACTTTTCTTATTCTATTATCAAAGTAGCTGCCAAGATATTGATTTTTCAATACTAATATAAGTTTTATAACTTCGATTAGAGCCAGTTTATACTAGGTACACGCTATTTCAAGGTACTTATAGGCTTAAATTGGAGTCATAACTTACCTTTACTCCACTTATCTTTATAATAATTAAGCGTGAGTATATGATTCAATTTTTAGCCTTTATAATAGCATTTACAAAATTTTTGTATGATTAGTTAGGGTGGTGACATATATTAAGTAATATAATTTTACTATACCCTCTACCCCCCTCTCCTCTATATAAGAGAAATTTGATTGGCTATTATGAACTTCTATATTCAACATAAGATTTCAGAGACCCCCTTTTTCCCTAAAATATTATGTAATACCTGTCACCACTCTTACTTGCCTTTATATGTTTCAAGTTTCAGAAAAAAAAATCTGGCAGAATTATTATTTCAAATAAACTTGTAATTAAAACTTTAAGCGATTGAATATAAGATATATAAATTAATATGATTTATATATAAAATGTTGATTTTTGTTCTACTTTTAAACTTGTGTAATCACAAAGTTGTCTTCCTGTAATTTTACTAACCCCTAAATATTACTAAAGTTTAAAAACATTTCAAATTATTTTATATAATAATTTGAAAATATAATATAAAACTTGATAAAAGTTATTTTTATGTGATAAAATATTAGAATAAAATCACAGTAATATTTATATTACTAAGCTAATTCAAGCTAATTTGAATTAATTAAACTTTGACAAAATTAAAGTATTTTTTTTCTTTTTTTTTATATGTTAAGGTGAGGTCGCGCCTTTGGTCTTTATTGATGTATATTGATTATTACAACATCGCTGTACATTCTTTTATATACTATCTACCGAGCACTAAGACTTGGACTAATTTAACCATGACCTAAACCTACCAGAGCCTTCCATATTTCCATTTATATAGCTGACCTGGCTTTGTACGTCCCTCTCCAACCAACAATTAGTATTCACATATCTGCCACTTTACCTACACTACCTAGTATTATCACTTCTAATTTGGGGTTAGTTGCCAGGTAGGTGCTTTTGCTTCCAGATTGGTATACCTGAGTCCCCTACTGGCGTACTTCTTGGGAGTTCGTATCTCAAGCCATGCAGCTGCCTCTACCACATTGGGTAAGTATCTCAAGTCTGCATGCTGCCACAACTAGCTGATTTTCCTGCATCTTTAAAGCCCTGGATTTAGTGTTCTGAATTCAGTAATGTGCGAACGACTGTACTTTCCTTTATGGTAAAGAGTGACTAGGCATGTTTTGCAAATGCTTCCAGCTATCAGGTATACTTGGATGGCATCATGAGGCTCTGGCGAACTATGATGCACTCTACATGCACTTATACCTGCCTATCCTGTATTGGTGGTTCCAGCCCCCTTAGCGTCTGAGGAGGACCCCAAATAATCTATATGAGGTTATATTTGAGCATCATAGTAAAAATTTTTTTGGTTAGCACTTTTGGTTTGGTATATATAAGCTACATTTCACACATTAGATCGAACTTTCTCCTATCTTTAACTTTTTTTAAAATATAACGTCTCTAAAAAAA
>QKWP01000223.1:76753-96441 GCA_003550325.1 Gigaspora rosea
AAAAAAAAAAATTTTTTAAAAGTACAAAATCTTTTAAGCCCATTTAATCTGTAAGCTGCCAAGTATTATAAATATATATACCATAAATTGAGCCAAAAACTTAAAAAAAAAAAAAAAGCCCGTTTTGACAAATTTTTATCCTCTCTCCCTTTTACCCTTTTCTCCCTTTTTACCCCTCTCTCCCTTTTTACCTCTCTCTCCCTTTTTTACCCCTCTCACCCTTTTACTCCTCTCTCTCTTTCACTCCTTTCTCCTTCTTACCTGCCAGATTACTATTATAACCCAGATTTTTCATTAGCACATTTCAAATATAATATTTATAAAAATTACTTCCATTAGTATTCTTTAAAATATACCTATTTTGCCATTTAGCGAGTTTCAAATATAACCTTTTTCTCCAATACCTACTTTTCAAATATAACCTTTTTTTGAAAAATGGCCCTCTATTAGTTATTTTTCAACTATGACCTTATATAGATTATTCGGGGTCCTGTCTGAGACTCCCATATGGGTACGCCTAGAGCCCGTTAGGCCTTGACACATACACGCCTCCATGCTTCTACTTCTTATTGGCCATTGAGTTTGTCTGCCCTTGCAAGATTCATTCTGATCCCCAATACTCACATCCAACCACTTCCAACTTTATACCGATCTCTTCCAAACTACCAAACCAGTTAGCCCGGAAGGATTGGTCTGCCCAGCTTTATGTGCTGAAGGACGCCCTTTCCTTGGTATCCTACTTCCGAAACGTAGGTCCTTTTTCTCCGGTACGACTCTGGTAACCAGATTGGTGTCCCCTTTTGCCATAGGGTATATTTCGTTCAGTTCTTCGGTCTCTAGTTAGAAGGGCTTCTGTAATACTGTAGTAGGATCTTCTTTACCTCCTTGCTCGGGACTTGCCAAACGGGTTTCAATGTTCTGGTCCCTTGGATTTGTCTGTGTAATTTACACAACTGCACCAATGCTTCCATTCAAGATGGTGGTACCAAGGTTAAGGTAATATACATGACCGATTGATGAACAAATGTTACTGTAACACAGGTTTATTTTCCAATTCGTCTCCAGTGGGATTTGAACTCTAGACCTGTCACTTGGGGGTGACAACCAGACAGCTTCTCTATGTCGCCACACCCTTCAAAATTAAAGTATTTAATTATATTAAGACAAAAAAAATATATTAAATAAAAATCAAAATAATAATATTATAAATATAAAATTAACTATAATAAAAAAAAGAATAAAAAATAAAAATATACTAGGCAAATACATGGCATTGTTTGTCTGGAGCTAAGTACATAAATAAATATATATATGATAATAATTAAAATTTTTAATAAAGAATATAGAATAATGGTTATACTATAGTATATATATAGTGCTCTCCAATGAGCCAGCTCAATGAGCTTTGCTAAAAATTAGCATTGGCTCATTAAGGCTTATATAGTATAAAAACTAAATAAGCCTTAATGAGCCAATGGAGAGAACTATATATATTTGCATATACAATATAATAACATATATAGTAAATTAATTAAAACTGTAATATATAATATATACAAAGTATATATCCTAAGTGCATAGACATAGGTGCCAAAATAGATTGCATTTAGAAATATATTGAATTTAGAGAGTTATAAATCTATAAGTGTTATATAAGTTGAGAGACAAACAAGATTATATATTTAGAGAATACTGTAGTTTTAAGACATTTTATTAAAATAACTATTAAATTTCTAATTAAAATTAATAGTGCATAGACTACAAAATTCATAACTTTATTTTTGTTCAAGTAATAAAAAAAAGATATGCTAAATTGCTTTTTTTGAGTACCAATTTGAACAATCTGGCATCTATTTATTCGTATATGATTAATTGGTTAATTCAAAATTGATTGGATATCTAGATATTTCAAGGTTATAGATTAAAATAAAGATCTAAAGAAAGTAAAATCTGGATATACGATGATAAATGTATAAACAGAATGGATAGAAATACTAATTTTCTATAAAAATTTTAACAATATGCAATATTTATGCATAGAGATCTTTTTTGTGTGGTATTCCACATATCATCAAAGCACACAACCCGAAAAGCCTACAAGGAAAATAATTAATGCCTGGTAATTCATATAGAACTGGGTACTATAATTAAGAATATTTAGAAAAGTAATAATTAATATAGTTATAAATAGTGAATTTGTTAAAAAGCAAACAAGAAAAACGGTAAGTAATATTTGGAGTTACGTATTAAATGGTGTTAAGAGTATAATAGTTAATGTTTGATCAGTATCTAAATAAAAATATAGGTTAAAAAAGCTAAAATTAAAGCAGAGAACCGGGGTTAAATCATTACGCAAAAAATTTCAGTCGTGATTTTTAAAATTTTCATAAAATTAGTAATCCATTTACCCATTACTGAATTTATTCAGATAATTATCCAGATATCGATAGTAAAACTGATATCCAAATAAATTCAGATTTGGATATCTGATAGACAAATGGATAAAAGGATAATGGAATATAGATAAAATTGTAAAAGTGAAAGGTTGATAGGTTTAGGGGCAGTGTTAATTTATATGATTGAGTGTGAGTAGGTGAATAGTACACTTATAGATCTCCCACAAAAGCATTAATCAATAAATCTACCCTCTAACATGACTTAAACCTAATCTAAAATAACATTAACGTTAATTCCTAATCTTATAATTGTATGTAATTGAACAGGTAAAGATCTGAATAATGTAAGTCACATAATATGAAATTTCTCTAGGATATTTAAACCCAATTTAAATAAAGATACTTAGCTATTAAAGTTTAGCAGAAATTCTAATCAGATAAAAATGGATAGCGAAGGTAAAAATAGAGATAAATTTAGAAAGCGTAAAAGTAGAGAGAATAAGACATTCGAACAGAAAGAAGCACAGCTTGCTAGGGAGCGTGATTGAAAATGCCAAAGAGAAGGAGCGAAATCAGCTAAACAACATGAAGTGCGTCTCGCACGTGATCACGAACAAAAGCGACGAAAAGCAGCGACGCAAAAAAGTTGTAACCGGGATGAAGTAAAAACCAGTAATAGTGTTAATAATCAGCAAAGATCAGAACAAATTCTAAATGAAGCTATAATATATATTAATCCTTCACCGGCGGCTAATATCAATGATTTTGAACGAGATCTTCTGATGAAATTTCGAAAAAAAATGGATGAACTTAGATTTACACTTTGTCCCATGTGTAATAAAAGTTTTTTAGGCATTGAGCTTGTCAAGGGAAGTTGTCATCGATGTAATAATGAAAAGACAACTCCAAAAAAGTTTTCTACAGAGAACAATATGGATCCAGGGGAAGTTCCTAAGGAACTTCAAGGACTCACAGAGGTTGAAGAAATTTTAATCTCTCAAGTTTTTACCGTAATGTCAGTATACCGACTTCATGGTGGACAATACAGATACTGCAGAAACATAATCAACTCCCCCAAGATATACAAGGGTTCATCACACACCTTCCTCGGCATCCATTATCACTGAATGTGCTTGTTGTGCGTTAGCAGTCTACAAATCAAGCATTTAAAGATTTTCAAGTCTGATGTTCTAAGGTTACTCATGCATTATACTGGTTAAAAAATAATTAGTACTATTCGAATATTGTTATTAATGAAGATATTCTTCAATCATTACCAGAAGATGGTTTTATAGATAGTCAACTTCCTCATATTCAGAGTAACCAGAATTCAGATAGAATAAAAGAAGATGACACTATAACACGTAGCTTTGTTCCTTTCTCCCTTTGACTTACCGTGAGGATGTTGCAATTAATAATGCACTCAATCGCTTAAGGAATAAAAATCATTCAATAGCATGCCCAACAATGATAGTAGCCCGATTAACGAATTCCAAACACCAGATTATATCTTGTGCACATTTCCAATGTTGTATCCAACTGGCAATGCCGATATTTGCGCTAAACAAATTAAAAATATTAAGGCAGCAGAATATTTTAAACACTTGCTTCGATACAAAGATGGAAGATTTGTGAGTCACAATCGATGGAATTATTTTGCTCTTAATAGTTAAATGAAATAACGAGCACTACAAGAAGGGAGCATATACATTAGACAAAATCTTTCTGATGAGCAGCTCACTGTTGCGAATATTCAAGATATGATTTCAGAAGGGGATATAAATATGTCTAAACAAATTGTGCGATTCAGAGAAAGTTTACGTGGATCGTGATAGTTCTGGATGGCACAGAGTTGTGAGTTATCGGACATGATTAAGGGTAAAGGGTACGTAGATTATTTATCATATGATTTTTGTGGTATTGATTTTTCTTTTTAAAGTTTAGTAAAATTTTTTTTAAGCAATCATTTAAACTATTAAATAAAATCATAAAACAGGTTTTTGTGATTCTAAAAATGTAAAATTATCAAAATTGGTTGAATATTCATCAAGTTATTAAGATTTAAACTTTAGGTATTTACAAAATTATATGATGATTATATGATACCGACCAATCAAAATTAATCATTTTGTGTAACTCAGAAAAATTTGAGACAACTCGGGGAAACTTTATGATATATAGAAGTATAATTTTTTTAATATTAAAATTTTACTATTATAAAACGTGTATTTTATTATATATTATAAAATTTTAGTCAAACAGCTATAAAAAGTTTTATTAGCAGCACATTTTCAATTTCTATATAAATCTCATTGTACCATGAAAATCATATGATAAATGATCTATGTACCCTCTACCCTTAAGCAGATAGGCTCGCAAGAGCTAGTGTTTTTTATATTTAGTGCTGCAGTTCTATACTGGTCTGAGCTTCATAAGCTTATATTATCAAGTAGAAACTACGATAGAGAAACAGAAAGTTCTGAATATCGTCGTCAAAACATAATCAATAATCCTCATACAGTTGGTGGTTTTTCAATAAGCAATTCGAGGTCTTTTTTTGAAAATGTGCTTAAAAAATGGAATCTAGTAGATTGGTGGTACAGATTCGAGTGGCAGCATAGAGGAAGTGTTCACTTGCACGGGATCGGAAAAAGAGAAATGCTCCTGTGATTGACTGGAAGCAAATGAAAGAAAATGAGAATTTGATGAGTGATATAGTAGAATATCTCAATAATATGGTCAGTACGATAAATTCAGGCCTTAACTCACCAATACCCAAGCGGCATCCATGTCAAAAACATGATGATGAGATTTGTAATGATCTACAAGACTACATTTATCTGCTAAATAAAGTGAAGAGGCATACTCAATGTAGTGCTTCATATTGTTTTCATAAAAATCGGGCTGGTCAACAATCTTGTAAATATGGGTATCCTAAAGAAAATAGTAAAACCATGTATTTGTGTGATGACAGTTGCAGTCAACCCGAGCTGGTTATTACAAGAAACGATCCATATATAAATCTGCATAGTCAGATTCAATTACAAGGGTAGAGAGCAAACATAGATTTGAAGCCAGTTCTTAGCATTCATGCGGCATTACAATATATTGCTAAGTATGCGAGTAAGGCAGAGCCACGTTCAACTGCCTTTTCAGAAATATTGAATTAGATACTTGGTAATAGCAGACCTGATGAAGCAGTACTTTCTCCAATTCAAAAATTGTTGCTACATAGTGTGGCGGAACGTGACATTTCTGCACAAGAGACTTGTTATCTCCTGCTTGGTATACCACTCTATCATTCAAGTCAGTTGTTTGTCACATTGAACCTCAACAAAGAAGCACCGCAATGGCTTCACAGAACAGGTGGTGAAAAAAATGAATTTACTGCAGTTAAGAATTCAGGGTAGACAAATAAGTCACCTCTAAAGCTCTATCAAGATCAACCTAGTAAATTGGAAAATTTTTCAATATTCAATCTTTATAAATTTATAAAAAATTGTTGAAAAAGATGTGAATATGAAAATATAGTACATATCTGGCCACGCCTGTCGAACCTGCGTAATGGCCCTTAATGGGAAGAATTTTGCCTTATAAAAGTCCTCCTTTATATTTGTTATCGTGACTTCTAACAATTAACAGAAAATGAAACAGTATCATGGACTGATTTATATAAGCGTCATCTTGAGGAAATAAATTCTAATCCACTCGATCTTATTGGTCAAGCTGTTGATGATGAGGAAAGTGATATAGATGATGACGATGATGAAATGACAGAAAAATGACGAAGATGAACAAGAAGAATACCGATCTGAATGAATACTGCTAACAGAAATGTGACCGAATATAAGTATTGATAATTCTTCTGGTATTGGATCACGTAATATGGATAAAGATTACAATTGGGTTAGTAATAGTAGGTAGCAATTTTTGAATATCGATATTATGGAGGCAAGCAGTTCTGTCCATCAAGCTTCAGGAAACGCTAGGATAGAAGATAATGAGAATTTAGTTAAAACTATAGATTTTGAAACTTTAAATGAAAAGCAAAAAATAGTCTGCAAACAAGTAGAATCACATTACCATAACGTTCTTGCAGGGCATCAAGTAGAACCATTAAGAATAATCATAATGGGAACTGCAGGTACGGGAAAATCACATCTTATAAAGCAATTCGAAGCCTACTTAATACAATTGCAGATACAGAAGTTAATTCAGCATTAATTGTGCTCGCTCCAACGGGAGTTGCAGCATTTAATATTAATGGATTAACAATAAATTTAGCGCTTTCAATTCCTATATGTACCAAAAATTTTGAGATAAAAGGTAAAAAGTTGAAGTAGTTACAAGAAAGGTTTCAGAATGTGGAATATATGATTTTAGATGAGAAAAGTATGGTTGGGCACAAAATGATAGCTTTAATCGATATGCGATTATGTCAAGCATTTCCTGAATATAAAAATGAACTATTTGGTGGGAGGTCCATTATCATGTTTGGAGATTTTGGTCAACTCACCCCTGTCTTAGATTTTCCAATGTATGCAACTAACATATCAAGAGAGCTGATGTCTAATGATGGTGTTTCAGCGTACAAACAATTCAAAGAAGTTTATAAACTTGATGTGATCGAGCATCAAGCAGGGAAAAGTGAAGGACAACAAGAGTTCAGAAAAATTCTTTTATATTTGCGGGATGGAGAATTGACTATAGCAGATTGGAAAACATTGACCTCAAGATTTGAAGATAAAATAACAGGAACAGAGAGAAATCAATTTTCAGAGGCTATTTTTATATCACCAAATTGGTCTGATATTGAGAAGATAAGTTTAAATAAACTTACGTCTCTAAACTGTCCTGTTGCTAAAATACTTGCAGTATATACAGGTATTCCGAAGCAAAGCGAGCAGACTCTGATGTGGCAATGGGTTTAGAAGCATAGTTATTAGTAGCAAAAGGTGCACATATAATACTAAAAGCAAACTTATAGACAAGTGCAGGGTTAGTAAATGGAGCAATCGGAACAGTTCAAGATATTTTGCCCAATGAACAAGGCCCTCCTTTTTTTCCTGTAGCTATTATGATTTCTTTTGAAAGGTATAATGGGCCTATACTTACTACAGTAGAGGGTACAACAGTAGTTCCAATTGCACCAATTCGACGTACGTGGAAAGGTAAATCTGGAACAATGTGCACACAGGTGCAGATCCCTATTTGTTTAGCGTGGGCAATTACAGTGCATAAAAGTCAAGGGCTCATACTTCCAAAAGCCGTAATAGAGATCAGGAATAAAGAATTTACTACTGAACTTTCCTTTGTAGCAGATCTAGGGCTCATACACTAAACGATCTCATCTTCAAGCCGTTCAATTTTGAAAGATTACAATGTATTAAAAAATGCAAAAGGATTCAGGAAAGAAAAGACGAAGAGAAGCGGCTAATTTCTATAATTTCATGAAAGCAATAAAGTTTAAATTACTTAACGTTAATTATTAAAGTGGAGGTTTTTTTTTGCAGAAAAAGTATAATAGATTTTTTGGTAAGGAGCGAAGAGAGGTATATTTAAAAAGTAGGTAACTAAAAGATTCAAATGGTGGCAAAGTATTTGTAATAGTTGCGAGAGGGTTAGGTTAACATAAAAAATAAAAGTAAAGCTTTTTTTTCTTATTCTACTTGTAAAGCATAAATGGTAAATAGAAAGTGAGAAAGTACTTTTTTGATAATGAGCAAAGAAAAAAGTAGGTAAATAAGATATTCAAATGATGTAAAGTAAAGTTGTAATAATTGTAAGAGGGTGAGATCAATATAAAAAAAGAAAATTAAAAGCTCTTTTTTTTTTCTTATTCTATTGTAAAAAGGATAAATAGAAAGTGAGAAATTACCTTTTGATAATTACATAGTAAATAAATCTAAAATAGAATTTAAGTACGTGAGTAGACAAACGGAAAATACAAAAATACGTTTTTGATATTTATGTAATAGAAGCATCAAAAACGTAACTTAGGCATTGATGATCATAAAAATTAAAGGTCCCTCACTACGCCCGAACAATAAAAACAGATAAAATAAAAATAAAATATATATAAAATAAAATAAAAAATATAAAAATATAATAGAAATAAAAAAAACAATAATATATATATGTAATAAAATAAAAAGATATAATAATGTATATAAAAAAAACAAATACATAAAAAAATAAAAAAGTAAAAATATTATACCAGGAACAGAGTTTTCTGTAAGTGAAAACGGAGAGCATGGTTTACCAAAATGTTTGAGGATGTGTGTCTACAAAATCTTGCATTTGGTTGGTTGCCATAGTTGGCTATGATTTCTACATATGTAAACTCAGATAATTTCAGGTTTGCTTTTAATTGAATAAGCCATTTAAAGTGTTACCATTGTGACTAAATCATAGTAAATTTTAGTTGCTTTGCCACTTGTGTGCAACATTTTTGCATTTAATGATTGGTGTTATGAAAAGTTTGACCAGCGTAAGCGTAGCCAATGTGTGATTATGTCACATTTTGCGCAATCATTTGTTAATTAGTAATTGATAGGGTTTGGAATGGGCCAGGCTAAACCCATGGGTTTGTGGGTTGGGTGGGTTTGGGTCAAAGCTGGGTCCAATATTTTGACCTGTTATAAAGTGGGCCAGGTTTAGACCGAGTTTATTAAATACCGGGCTTGGGTTGGGTTTTGGAAATGGGCCCGCAGGCCCTTATAATATTTATAATGATCTACGGCATGCCAGTAAAAAGAATTATCATAAAGATTCTTACAAGATAACTCCATGTAAATACTTCTGCCATACAATATACTCAGGTATATTTAATAAATATAAATCATTGATCATCGATTATCAAATGATAATCGTTTTTTTTTGCTTATACTCTATTTATTTTCTAGACAGCTATGGAGTCATTAATGGATATGTCGTCATTGAAGTCGTCGCAGGAGTCGTCGTAGGAGTTGGCAATAAAACCTTAATAAGAGTTTGTGGCTTATAGTGTGTGCAGGTCCTTGTGATTCTCCGTGGCTTTCACCGTAGTTTTTTGTATCGTTGGTGCTTATAATTTCGCCATAGTTTTTGGTGTTCTTGGTACTTATGATTTTGCCGTGGTTTTCGGTATCGTTGGTGCTTATGACTTGATTTCGCTATAGTTTCTCTGTTGTAGGTGTTTGTGATTTTGATGTTGTTGGAGCTTGTGATTTCATTCGTGATTTCGCTATGGTTTTCGGTATCATTGGTGATTGTAATTTTGATATCGTTGTGTTTGTGATTTCTCCATGGCGTTATGGTTGTTAATGCTTGTAATTTTACCGTAATTCGGTGTCGTTGATGCTTGTAATTTTATCATGGCTTTTAGTATCATTAGTGCTTGTGATTTTGTTGTTGCATCGTAGTTAGGGTTAGTGTGTTAACCAGAAATTAGTATAGGGTTATGGTCAGGGTCAGGATTAGTGGTAAGTTTAGGGCTAGGATAGGATTTATTAATTGTCTCATATTGGAAATTTGGTTATGCAACGATGGTTCAAAATGTTTGTTGCGCAATATAAGTAGATCAATAAAATAAAATTATAAGTTATTATAATTAATTTTACTATCGCTATATATTAAATCGATCTTGTGGTCATGTAATTGGAATGAACCTGGTGGTTAGTAAATGTATATTATTATTTGTAAATCGGCCTTTGATTTATACCCAGTACAAATCAAGGAGATACGATCAAGGGGGAACCTTGCACTGAAAATTACGGTAGGTGCATATAAACAGTAAAGTAAAATGCTTAATATGATTCGTTTAATAAGGCATGCCATTAGTATACAACAATTTATAGACAGAGAGATTGATGATTATATGAATGAATCTATATACGATTATTAAAAAAAAATAAAGGCAACAGGGGCGTGCCAGTGATATCCACTTAATCACCAGCTCGGTCAGGTTAGGTTGGGCTGGGTATAGTTTTGAAGTGACCTGGCATGGCCCAAACCCGTAAATTTTTACTGGGCTGGGTTCAGGCTCGGGTTTAAAAATTTTTTTGGGCTTGGGCTTAAATTTGGAGAAACCCAGCCTGACCCAGTCTATTCTGAACCCTAGTGACTGACTTTCTATTTGCATTAACATGTATTGTACCACAATTACATTAATGTAACGAAAAGTTTATTATACCATTCTAGTTCAATATTTTTGTTTATAATAATAAAGCAATAAATGTTTTAATTTAATTTATTATTGATTTAATAGATGATGGTGCAGAATAATGTTAAAAGTGTTAATAATATTATTTTACTAATTATGCCATGTCATAATATTATATTATACGTTGATAATGCACATTGGTTGTCAATTAGATCAAGAAGTAGATAGACTACAGTTAATAATTTATAATAAATTATGTAAAGAAAATTTTTTCAAACGAATGTATCTAATAATTTGAAATTGGTTATTTAGTATTTTTATTATTATTGTATATGTTATGTGTGATTTATACCAGTAACATAGCGATTTATCTTTAAAAAATGCATATAAAGAAGCCTAATATGATGAGTTTAAACATAATATACATTATAGTTATTATAAAAAACAAGGAGTGAAATTAGAAAAGAGAAAGATCACAAGCAAAAAGCAATTCAATGTGCAGATGTACATTTTGGGAAGCTGAGTATAGTAAATTGAAATATCGCATGATCGTATAATGGAACTTCATCAAAATCAGGCCTCTAATACTGCTATGCTTAATAGAAAAAGTGAAGAAAAGTTGGTGTTTGTCTTAAAGAGATCATGAAGCAGAATCCCTCTACATGTGTTAGAAATGAATGAAGAATTTGATATAGCAGCTAAAGAGTATGCTATATGGCCTCTACCGTTAACCTACTTTATTCGAAGCCACATTCTTATAATAGGGCAGAATCAGGAAATAACAGTGCCAAATAATTATTTTTCATGATGATGCTGCTGATTATTATATTGGTAACGGGGTAGCATTTTGCTCTGCGATGCAATTACGTAATATTCGTACTTGCGATCATGATTAATATAACAAGTAAAGATTCTACAGCAATAACCCTGAATCATGTTAATAGTCATTGCAACAAGTTTTTTTATATATAGGGTCTTTGCCTTGAAAATGACCTTATAGAACTATGTAGATCTTATAAATAAAAATTAAAATTTCTAGCTATCTAGTAATCCAATTCAAATAAACTTTTTTTTATTTTGTAGAGCTTAGTGAGTTTTACAAAATAAAAAAAATCTATTTGAATTGGATTACTGGGCAGCTAGAAACTTTAATTTTTATCCATAAGATCTACATAGTCTTGTAAGATCATTTTCAAGGCAAAGACCTATATATTATGCATTAGGGTGATCATTCACGATTATTTTAGTGACTATGCTTCACTAATAATTTGCATGCATACAGAATTGTTTCATATATGTTAGTTGATCGTAATGACTCAGTACGTGTCTCGCACACGATATCTGTAAATATAATTATAAAAAAAAAATTTTAAACCCAATTTTGCTATTCCTGATTAGTTATCTTTTCGATCTGTAAACTCTACAAATTGACAAAAAAAAAGATTTGTTACAAAGCATGTATGTACGTAAATGCTAAAAAATACAAGTTTCATTCAAAAAAAATATATATATATATATATTATAAACATATGATAAGTAAACAACAATATTCATAGTATATATCAAACTAACTAATTACTATACTATATTAATAACCAGACTATACCCATCCTTAAATAATTTTCTCATTCCTGGTTTTGTGTGATAGTGTTGCACAGCTACCTTATTATTTTATTTGTGATGACTAGCATTTTAAAATGAGGTTGTAGTAGCAGGAGGCTAGAAAATGAGGAAGGTACAGGCAGATTATTCTGGCTTGGTATGGGATGTTGCAAATCATCTTAATATGAATTGGAAGTATATGAATTGAGAGGAGAATCAGAAATAGAAACAGGGCTTTGTGCAACTTTTGCTTATTTGTTCTTTTTAGTAGTATGAGATATAGTGAGAGCCCTCCTACGTTTTTGATCCTGCTTACTAGATAATGAAATAACTTCAACTTGTTTATCTTCCATTAAAAAATCTTCATCATTATTAGAAAGGACAACAAGTAGTACCAGCTACTAACTTATTCTTATTTAAAATAAATTTACAAATATTAGAATTGTTTTATGTTTATTTAAATAAGAATAGAAATTAGTCGCACTTGCAACATGTCGCACCTAATTCTGACCAATCAAATTGCATGATTTTGTAGATAAAAAATTTTATTTTTTAAAAATTAAAAATTTTACTAGTAAAGTGTAAAAATAAATAAGCGATATCAAAGTACAGAATATAGTATAAAATTTTATTCTGAACAACTTATTCTAAGTTATAAAGATATATTGTTTTAGTAAAAAAAATGGTTTATAAGAAAAATCAAAAATTTCGAATGTTAGCATATATAAAACTTTTTTTTACTAATATAATCAGTTTAAATATTAAAAAATGAGAATTGCTATTTCCACCACCCACTTTTGCTAATGCCACCCCAGCTGGTCTCTGTCCCTTCCAACCTAGTCGCATGCAACATAGTACAATGTGACTTTTGGGTTCATGCATTTTAACAAAATTTAGATTACACAAAACCTGTAATCATATGATTTGTATAACCAAAAAAGCCAATCAAAATTTGAACCAAACTTGAACCAATTTGGGTTCACTTGAACCAGAACTTGGTTCAAATTGAACCATTTCAGGTCACAAATTGGTTCAAACTGAACCACTTCAGATTAATTTAAACTAAAGCTTGCAAATTGAACTACTTAAGGTTCATTTGAACTAAGTTCTGGTTCAAATTGAACCACTTTGGGTTCATTTGTATCAAGCTCAGGGTCAAATTGAACTACTTCAGGTTCATTTGAACCAAGTCTGGTTCACTTCGAGTTCATTTGAACCAAGTTCGGATTCAAATTGAACTACTTCAGGTTCATTTGAACCAGAAATGAACCCAAAATGGCTCAATTAGAACCAATTTCTGGTTTAAGTGAATCTGAAGTTGTTCAATTTAACCAGAACTTTGTTCAAATGAACCCGAAGTAGTTCAACTGACCAGACCTTGTTACAAATTAACCAAAGTGAATCATTTTGAACCAGAGCTTGGTTCAAATAAATCCAAAATGGTTCATTTTGAACCATAACTTGATTCAAATGAACCCAAAGTGGTTCAATTTGAACCAAGCTCTGGTTTAAATGAACTCGAAGTGGTTCAGTTTGAACCAACTTCTGGTTTAAGTGACCTGAAATGGTTCAATTTGAACCTAGTTTTGGTTCAAGTAAACCTAAATTGGTTCAATTTGGACCAAGTTCTGGTTCAAATTTTGATTGGCTTTTTTGGTTGTGCAAATCACATGATCACAGGTTTTGCATAACAAATTTTGTTAAAATGCACGAACCCAAAAGTCATGTGATCTCTATTTGTACTATGTTGTATGTAACTAGGTCAGAAGGGTCAGAGGCTGGCTGGAGTGGCATTAGGGCAGTGTCATTAATCACCTGATTATTTTTTATCAGAGGCCTACCCCCTCCCTCTTCCTCAATATATAAATAGTCAGGTTCTTATATATAATTTCAACTTTTTTTACCCCCCTCCCCCCCTAAAAAATCACCTGATTTTTGTTACTCCCCTTAGCAAAAGTGGAGGTGGAAATAGCAATTCTCTAAAAAATTACTATATATTACATGTTGATTGTTACCGGTGTGATTTACAATACATAAACAAAAATAACAAAACAAACAGTTTGTATTAAATAAAAATAAATTTCTTTAATATTAGGGTAAGGGTAAAGGTTAAAAATTAGAATAGGGCTTTGTTTATAGTAAAATTTAGCAATGAATTTTTTTTGTATAAAAAAAAGTAGTTTCATAGACAAAATTTTAGGTTAGAAGCAATTTTTTAAAAAATTCTTTATTTTTGTTATACAAAAATTGATCTACATGTTATACCTAATCCTGAATTTTAATTGGCAAATTAATTACTGATGATAATCACCGGTAGTAATAAATAGCAAACTTCTAAGTATTATATGTAAAATTTTATGCTAATCTACTTTTTCTAAGTTCAAATGTAGATTGTTTAGTAAAAAAAAATTTTATATATGCTAACTTGGAAAATTTTGATTTTTCTTATAAAGTTTTTTTACTAAGACAATTTATTTTTATGACTTAGAAAAAGTTGTTCAGTATAAAATTTTGCATTATATGACATGCTATTTTTATATATTTTACACTTTATTAAATACATTTTCTATTTTTAAAAAATAAATTATTTTGCCTATAAAATCATGCAATTTGATTAGTCAAATTAGGGTGCAAAATGTTGCAAGTGCGACAAATTTATTTTTCTATTTAAATAAATTAAATATAATTAATTATATATTACTTACTATATTTTTATTTAGTCTATTTTTAGTTATTTTATTGCTCATAGTGAGCTTTTTATAATGTTTGTTTAGCAATATTTGGCATATTGTTATTGTATATGCCAATTGCATATTGGTAGATGTAGCAGCTAACCAAGCTCTTGCAAGTATGCACATAAAGTAGATCTTGGTGGTATGATCTTTATTTATGGGTTTAATAAGCTTTCTATAGCATAATTTTGTTTTATAGAATTGCTTTTATACTATCCCTTAAACCATCCAGTGGGAAATTTGCCCACTAAAATCTTGTTTTTTTGATTTTTAAATGATTGTGCCAGATTTTCCTAAGCATTTCTACCCCTTTTATAAGCTAGAATTAAAGTATACAATTATGCAGATCAACTTGTGATTTTATATCATGTGGTAGTGGTATATCACAAGAAATATGCGTGCTAGTAGTATGGCGATTATCCATTAATCACTATTAATTTACTATTAAAAAAATTGAAAAAAATTGAAAAAATATTATAAATAAGTCCCCACATTTCATATGATGATATTTCATCTATATCTATAATATTCAAAGCTAAATTATCAGAGCGATTGAGAAGCTTTGACTCAATAAAAATTCTTTAACAAAAATGCAAAATATTTCATAAAATTTTGCTTGTGATTTTTGCTTGTATCACATAGCATGTACAATGATGTACTATTGTATTGTCACATGCATTGTGTTCCCAAGAGTTACTCTAATCAATTTCAGTTAGTCTTTTAGCAAAAAAAAAATTTTTCCATATGTTTACTTTTCTTCCAATTATTTTAGCAGGCAAATTTGCCTGCTTAATTTGAATGGATAATAGTTTGTGATATATTGTTTGTATAATTGGGTCTAAGAGGGTTTTCTCAAATATAGTAAAAACTAATTTTTTAAGTTTTGAAGAAACTCAGCCTTTGAAAAATCAAAACTAAGCTAAATGCTAAAAAATAAAAATAAATTTATGTGAATAAATTTAAAGCAGTTCGAATTAGTTTAAAATGCACTGATATTTTAAGAAACAATAATTTAAATAAATGAAGATGAATTAAAAAAAATTGAAATAAGTGATGACAATAAATTAAAATATGAAAAAATGAACAAAACAAAAAAAGTAAGAATAAGAAAAAAATAATAAAATAAATCAATTAAAAAAGCAATATATGGGATGAGTTAGTAGGAAAGGGACAAATTATTTTTAGTAAAATTTTTTTAATTTTTAAATTAAAATATCTTAACAACATTTGATCAAATTTGCTAAAAAATTTTTTATTTTAATTTTGAAATTATATAGAATTAAAATAAAAAAATTATTAAATTTATTAAGATAGTTGTTAAGATATTTAAGCTTAAAGTTAAGAAAACTTTTACTTAAAAAAAAGTCCCTTTTCTACTGACTCACCTCCATATATGTGGGGTGATTGAAAAGTTTTGAACTTAGATCAATATTTTAATCATTTTTAAAGATACAATTTTAAAATTAATATACATAAATATAGTAGTTCTGATAATTCTGTAAAAAAAATTTTGTTAAATTTTAATCAGATAGTTATTAAAAAAATTAGATTTTAAATTTATTAACTTGAACAATAGGAAATTATTAAAATAAAAATTTAAATTAAATTTATTTATTAAAAAATTTTATATAATTAAAAAATTTATATATTTAAAATAATAAATTTGTATTTGTATAATTAAATTTATATAAATAAATTTTTTTTTATAATTATTTAAAATTTTTTAATATATGATAAAAATCTATGTATATCTTACTATATATAGAAATTTATTTACTAAATTTGATAGATAAAAATTACTAATTTATGAGTTTTTAATTGTTTTAATTTTAAATAAATTTTAATAATTTTATTTAAAAATATAATAGTTGTAAAAGATAATTATTAAAAAAAAAATTATTATTTTTTATAAAATTTGTAAAATATTAAAATTTAAAATATATATAGCTTCGCAAAATAAAAAAATTTTTAAATCTAAAATTTTTTTAAATTTTAACATTTTAACTTAAAAATAAATTATGTATTTAAAAACTATATAATTGAAATTATTATTATTTAAATTTTCAAAGAAATTTGTTTAAAATTTTTATTTTTTTAATATTTTTAAACTAATTTTTATATATAAAAAATTTATAATAGTTTTTATATACATAATTAAAAGTTTAATATTTTAAAAACTATCTGATAAAAATGGCCAAAATTTTTTTTATAGAAGTATCATAACCACTATATTTATGCATATTAATTTCAAAACGATACCTTTAAAACTGATTGAGATATTGATCTAAGTGCAAAACTTTTCAATCATCCCATGTAACAATAATGATTTGAAAATTAGATAAAAAATATAAAAATATATGAAGAAATTCAAAAAGCAATAATTTAATACTATGTAAATATGATCGAATTTATAAAAAAATTGCGAGTTTATCTTTATAATATATATTTCAGTCTCTATCCTCTATGTCTTTATAGAAATCTACTTCATTTTCTATGAGTTATTCCTTAGTTGCAACCTTAAATTGTATCTTTATTGGGTAGATATTTTTTAAGTTGTTTAGCTATTGCTATACAAGTTTGCTATTATAAAATAAATATTATTAACTTAAATTAAATTAATTATAAATATTAATATATAAAAATAATAATTACTTTAACAAATTTTGTTCCATTCAAAAGGTTAAAACCTTTCAATATACGACTATTCATATTCAAAATCTTTTGCTCCAATTTATCAACTTTTTTAAATAGCTCAATAAGCATATCCTTAATTTTAGCCAAAGTAATTTGGTTTTAAAATTTTTTTTGAATTTTCCTTTGGGTTTTCATTCCCGAAGATTGCAGATTGCGATCTTTTTTATTAATTATATGTTTTCTAATTACAATTTTTGTGATACATTCTACTGCGATACTAGACTAGTTGTATAACCTGATCTATACTCAGTCACTTGGATCTTTCTCATTTATTTACCCAGCCCACTGGTGGTATTATTAGTTTTCCAACTTCTTTCAGATTCTCTGGTCATTCATACCGATTGCTAGGCTTGACAAGGTGAGTGGTCTTAGAATTTTCTTTCTTCAGCCTTCCCAAAGTTTTTAGTCTCCTTCTGTTTTGGTATAGGACTGGGCTGTCCTGAGTTCATCTGAGCTTCTTTTTCTTTATCAGATTGGTATGACTTGCTATTTTTGTCATGTTTCCATTTAACCGAAATTCCACTAGAAGTATTCTAAAATTCCACCAGATGTATTCATTATTTTTTTATTCATTACCAATGCGAAATTAATTTGGTTAGATTAACCAAATGCAGCTCTGGCATCCTAGTTTAGCCTATCCGTCTCGTGATCAAGTATAGTTTTTTCATTGTTTACTAGTAGAGGTTGTATCGCTGACCTTAGTTTTGGCGACCTGGGAGCGTAACCACTTATGCTATCAGCCTGCAGGTCTTTTTAAATTATTTTAAGGGTTTTAAAATTTAGTGCATCTGCACTGCGGTGCACTCCTTTTATGTATCTCAAAATTTTACTAGGGTAACCTGTGTTGTGTTACTAACAAAAAATGCTCCTCTTGGGATTTTACTAATATTTTAAAACTTTAACTTTAACTAAGGTTTTTGAATAAACTATAAAAAATGTTTGTTATAATAATTGACATGATATGATATCTACTATGTTTACTAGTATTAAAATATCAAAATTGCACAGATACACTTAAGGTTTTTACATTAGCAAAATAAATATACGAAATTTTTCGAAAGAAATTGCATGCTGAAATCTTTCGAAAGAATTGCGATTGACGCGAAATCTTTCGAAAAAATCGCAATCTTTCGAAAAATTTCGGTATGCATTTCTTTTGAAAGATTCTGAAAGAAATTTCGAAATATTTTGAAATATATTGTGAAATATTGTGAAATAGGGCAAATAAAAACAATGCAATCCCGTACCTAATTTGTATCTAATTTGTACCTAATTAATCCTTCCAGGGTTGCAGGTGGTAATTTTTGCATATTATCGCAATATTTTGCAAAATTTTAAAATTTTTTTAAAAAAAATAAATAAACGATATACATATTCACATAATCACGCTTTTGCAAATTTTTGATCGTTTTCACAGGTTTTCGCATTGTTTCGCATTTTAATATAAAATTTTATATTTTTTATTTATTATTATACATTATATATTTTAAATTTATTTTAAATTAAATATACATTTTTATTCAATATTATATTTTATTATATATTATTATACATATATTATACAAAAAAAAATGAAAAAAAAAACGAAGAAAAAAATGAAACCAAAAAAAAATTGAAAAAACAAACCCAAAAACAAAAAAAACAGTATTTAAAATACTTTCGCACTTCTTCATATATAATCCCATAAAAAACTAGCCCTACTTGCTTATTTTCGCTCTCCCCAGTTAGCTATTATTTTGCTTCTTTGTTTTAACTATCGTTTCGTTTCAGCTATTCTTTTGTTTTTGCTATCATCTTCGTTTTGCTCTTCTTTTTAAATACTTCCTAAAAATAGTAGAGAAGTGAAAAAATAAAAAAAAAACAAATAAAAAAAAAAATAGAAATACCAAAAAAAATAAAATTAATATTGCAAAATGCCAGAGAAGTTAGAGTTGGTGTTCTTTTAAAGTACCAGAAAAGTCAGATCGTTTTCTTGCAAAGTTCCAAAGAAAGTCAGGAATAAATAAAAAAAAATTAAAAAAATAAGTAAAAAAAAAGAAAAACAACCAAAAAAACAAAAATATAAGCAAACTAAATAAAAAAAGCGAAGACCCAAATCCCTATTTCCCTAAAGTAAGAGTT
>QKWP01000223.1:110256-142946 GCA_003550325.1 Gigaspora rosea
ACTTCACATAAACAAATTAATTTATACAAACATTTGGATACCATATTGTATAGACAGAGCCCAAAACCAACAAATTCCCTTACAGTCGTCTGAACTGGCCTCAATAAACCCTCCTACTTCTCACAATCAATTTAGTAACCAAGAAAATAATAATTCTATAACCCAGATCTCTATACGCAAAATAGAAACCTGGCTTCCCAAATGGATCAAATATTCAACCCAGCCTTCTGACATTCTACATTATTCCTCAATCTAGGTGAGCCTTGGCCACTCTGGTTGGTTTAGGCCGCAGATAAGTATTTAAGTTAACTTTTATATATGTCTGAGTTCTTAGTCTTAGCAATAGATTTAAACAATGAAAATTTTTCCAGTCTTGTAAAAACTTTTCATTAAATCTAATAAAGATAAGAGCAAGGCCTCACCATTAACATTTAAAAAAAAAAAAACTGTTAACGTTAACTGTTAACGTTAACTATTAACACTAACTGTTAATATATTCTCACAATTTAAATTTTACTGTACATTCATGCGTGTTGATTTTTTTAGTATCGCATCAATTAAATTATTTATACTACATAAAAAGTTCCTGAATTTGTAGTTTGTCCAGAAAGCTTAGTATGTGTTTGTGAGAAACTTTCAAGATCAATTTTAAAGTTTGAATTGTTCCAAAGCAAGCAGTAATCATTAAATTCTTGATTCGTAATTCAACTTTGCATATGGGGCATTGACGCTGATTTTCTTTCAGATAAATTACAAGACACTAACAAAAAATGGTAAATATACATGATATAAAGAGTATTTGTATATATTATTAAAGAATTATTATACAATACCTTCAAACACCAGGAAGAAACATGCTCACATTTTAAACTACGGTAATTGTACCAAACGGAAACTCTTCTGAAAGTTTATCAATTTGACACCTTTTACATTTCATTATAAATTTTTAATTACATATCAAAGATCATTATTTTAAAAAAGTTATTTTAAATAAAAATATTCGATTAAAATTTTAAGCTTTTGTTAGTCATTGTTGATCATGTGCAATTTGCACCTTAATATTTAAGTTTATCTCTCATGGACTTAATCCCTTAGCGATATTATTTAAATTGTTTCTTATAACAGGAACAATTAAAATATTTTGGATATCTCTGATGTTTTTGCCATCTATTTCCATTATTTTTTCTCCGTAGGAGGAATTAATTAACATGGAGACATTCCATACTAACATTAAAAGCAATAAGCAGATAATAAGAAAATGCGGAATAAGCTACCCAAGCTTTATTTCTCTATCACTGTAATAAAAAAACGGGGAATTTTTTTTTTAAAAAATTACGGTAATGGGAATTCATTAAAAAGTGTGATTATGTTCCATTTGGCATTAGGGTCGATTGCTGGGTGAATAATATCACCAACTGAACAAACTAATAAAAAAGACATTTCTTAATCTTCTTCATCTATACTCATCAATTCTTTGGTTTCCTCCGCTGATATTACTACACATATGTCCAAGAATTGACTAAATTCTTCTAAAGGGCTTGATTCTACTGTTTTTTTTCATCAATTGTAGTATTAACTTCATTCTCAATATCTTTAGACTCGGGCTCATGTCTTGCTTCACTTTCAGGTTCAATCTCATTAGAAGGTTCATTATTTTCACCAGTAGTCTCTTGTTGTATGTTGGTTTGAAAACTTGGTGGAGGCAATTTAGTCGAATTTGATTCTTGCTAATGGCTCCATTTAATCTCAGCTCTTAATTTAGACATATCAAAAGCTTTTGGAGACTAAAAAAAATATACATATTATTTTTTAAAACTAACTTTATAGCATAAAAATTATAGCTGGGAAAACGAATTAAAAAAAAAAAAAAAAAAAAAAATACATGACGCAAAATTACTGCTAGTCGGCTTCTCCGATCTGTTTGCAAAAAACCCATACAGCTCTAAAGATGTTTGACTGCAGCTGCATTCACACAAATTCTGTATAATCTGCAAGCCACTTTTCCTAACTCTTTTGTTATAGCGCCTACAAATTCCCAATATTTCCAAATATCATTAAATTGATTATATGTATTGTCATTAAAGGGGTAATCCTTCATTGCAAAATTGTTAAACTCACGCAAAATGCATGTGGGATTTTCTCCAGTCCAAGCTTTATAGTAGTAAATTAAATAGTTGCCTAATAATGCATAATTGCATTAATCTATTCCTAAAATAGATCATGCGGTATTTTGGATGTAGCAAATATGATAAAACTAATAAGGGTTGTTCCCAGCTGTTCTATCTCTTTTCTAATCGAGTTAAAACTTTTTCTGTTAACTATTGGTTAGTATTATTATTCCAAAGTTGAACCAAATATGCAAAGCCGTGTATGATATGGATTAACCTTGTGTTATCGCATTGTAAAATATTTAATATTTTACAGTAAGGATACAGAATTTCTGCAATTGTTGCCAAGTTTGTCCAAAATGTTCCTAAGTCAATAATTTCAAAGATGTCACGGTTAATTGTTGGATTTTCTCCAACTCTCTGCCGTGTTTGGGTAAATGGTGGTTGATGATTAAGAGCAACAATCTAAGGAAATATAAATAATTTTATAATAAAATTAAAAATTAAAAAAAAATATTTAAACACCTTCAACGCTTGCTGACTTTGTAAAAGAGTAATTGCTACAGTATAATAACTGTTCCATCTGGTTTCTCCTGGAACTGCTATGCCATAATATTTCTTATAAGTTTAATTTTTGTTGATCGCGCAACTTCGCAATAAAATATTTGTCGCAGCTGATGCTAAAAACAGCTAATGCTAAAATTTTGACCTACTTTGATATGAAATTTTAAAATTTTTTTGTGGTGATTTTTTCGTTTTTGTCTTATAAAATTAGGGTGAGGTTTGGGAGTAGATTTAATATTTAAAGCATATTTGTGGATTTTAGCAGAGCTTATAGTTTCAAATCAAGATCGCAAATTTCAGCATTAGCCATTTTCAGCATCAGCTATGACAATATTTATTATTCGCATTCCTAAAAAATATGGCTAGTCGAATTGCCTGATCTATGGTTGTTTTCAATTCGGTTGATTCCTTGAAAATCTCGCCAACGCTTAAATTAAGCTAGTAAGCAAAACATGGTAGAAATACAATATTCCTTTCAGTGAGTCTTAGTCTTCATCTAAGATATATTTTTTTTAAAAAAAAATTAAAGCATTCGCTTCTTTTAAGAAAAAATCTCAGCCCGATAACTTCACGATAACGAGAATGACTTGTACTATTAAAAAAAATGAGTTAGCGAATTATTATTAAATATATTATTTTAATATTTATAGTACATGCCACTCTGGTTATATCGACATTCTCCAAAAAAATTGCCTGATATACATATCAGTTTAACCAAAGGCATTTTTATATTAAGTATTCAGCTCAAGAATTTAAAAAACACCACTATAACCAGATATCATTATCACAAATGTCAATATGAAACTCGTTATCATTGTACCGGCTATTTAAGATAAAAAAAAATGCCCGTAATTGATCTGTTAATCTTTAACCAAAATGACGTGTATATAATTATAAGGCATTGGGAGTTTCAAAGTTAACAAACAGGATACTTTCAATAGTATAAATCTGAAAAATAAAATAAGATTTTTTGATTTTAACTTTGAAACTCTTTATTACTCACGAATTGAATAACTAGTATATTTATTTGGCCAAAATAGGTTGGTAGAATTTAGCATTAACTGTGTGAAGTATGAGATTGTGCCCAATTGAGTTTAGCTTGATAATAGGAGGTTTCATAATTAAAAATTAGAGAATCTTATTTTATTTTTTCGATTATAATTTAACATAGTAAATATACGTCACTTATTTGTTAATTATGAAACCTCCTAATGGCTCAAATACTAAATATATGCTATCATCGTGCTTATCAGTGCAAGGTATTAATTAGCACATATTTTAACTTGGATGTCCGTTGTGATTTTCATATTGGGGGGTTTCATAATTAACAAATAAGTGACATATTTGAAAATAAGTAGGATCTTTAAATAGTATTTTTACTATGTTGAATTATATATAAATCAGAAAAATAGAATAAGATTCACTGATTTTAAATTATAAAACCCTATTATTGATCAAATATTTAACTACTAATTGTCAAATAAAAATTTATTCTGCATAAAATATGAATCATATGACGTAATTGCACTTAGTAGTTTGAGTAATTGAACCTTTTAATTTTTAATAAATTCGAAACATCTCAATAAAGGTCCAATTTCACAAATCTACGATAATGCTTTTACATCAATGCAATTCAACTTAAAAAAAATTTTAAAATATCATGTACCTTGCAGCCACGTATGGGCCTGCGCTATTAGTGACAACAGCAGAAACCTTTATTTCTATACTTGGCAACTCATGAATTATTTCTTCCATTTTTTGCATTACTTCAATATGGGTTTCCCTTTCCAAGCTAACATTGGTTGCCTTCCATGCATGTGGTTTTCCATTCGAAGTAATGACCATTATGTCTAACAATTGCTCAGCTTTAACATTTGTCCAACTGTCAAACGTTAACATGACGCCAACTTTATCCTGACACAGTTCTTCATTCATTATTTTATCTTTTTTAGATACAGCTGCTTTTAAAACTTGCCCACCAAGAATTTGACGGTCTGGAAGTTTATAATGAGGATTCAAATACTGAAAGAGTTCTTTTGTCTCTGGATTGTTAACCCAATAAAAAGCAATCCCACAAGACATCGTTAGTCTCAATAAAAGAATCTCAAACTTTCGTTATCTTGTTGTGACAATGGTCGAACCACATAGTTGTCAAGAGGGCCATAAGAAAAAGAACGTACAATGACTTTTCGTGTCGAAGAAGACTTCGAGGAGTTGGATATGGTATCATAAAGGAAAGCTAAAAAAAATCTATATTAGTTTTAGAAATAAATAAATAAATAATAAAATAATCTTTTTTTACCAGTCCGTTTTTCATTTGAAATTTCTTTACTATTGAATAGTACGAAAATTTCTTCCTTTTCTTCTGGTGTTGTTTTGTACATGAAATGTATACATTTTTTTAAATGCTGGATAATTCTATCTGTTTTGTTAGGAAAGCTATTTTTTTTGCCTTCGTTTTTATCCATGCATGCTTTGCAATAAACTTTAATGTTACTTTTACTATATCTTTTTTTAGATTTAATAATATGGTTTTCCTATAAGAGTGGTAATGGCATGTCGATTGAGGATTAATGCGCATCGTTGAAATTTAATGCCAAATATTTATACCCAATTCTTCAGATAAGACTTACATCTATAATACAATATACAGCTTATTTATTTAATGAATATTAAGTAAATTTCTCATATTCAAAAAAACCTTATCTTAATAATTGAATAATACTAAGTATACAAAGAAAACTGCAAAAGCTAACATTTGTTATTCTTTATTCTTTTTTTTTTGTTAAAAATTCAGATAAACTGATGCCTTAAAATATAATATATTCCTATTTATGGTTTTTTCTCTACCTAACTATGGCATGAGCGACGTTCTCAAGACGACTTTCCCTAAGACCCGTTTGTTAATGCATATTGATTTATGTGTCTATAATTCGCAGTCAAATTTGGTACAGTTATAATAATAAAAATACCAAAATATCAATTTCTATCTAATAAATACAATTAACCGGCATAGCTCATTGTTCAGTAATAGTGAATATATAATTTAAATGGATAGAAGCATTTATAAATTCAGAATGATTTCAAAACTTGCAATAAATAGGAATTTAATATTTAGATTGACTTTTATACATTTTAAAGGTAAGCATATTGATATACAATCTATTACACTATGCAGAATTCGGTGTATTATGCGGTGCATTTACCGAATTCACTAATTTGCAGTATATGCAGCTAAGTAGTATAGTTTCATTGACCTAATGATTTTGGATTGCAGAATTTGAGGCATAGCTTATTGTTAGCCTGAAGTATTGTCTAAGCAATATTAGTAATGGTACGTTGCAGGATTAGCTATAAATTCCTACACAATTATGTTGAAAATAGCAGATAAAAATTGCACATTGTTTTTTTACAGCTGCTGTTTTCATAAATTCTGGAACATTTGGTAAAAAGTTGACCAACCCGATTCAATAAGTTTGTGATGCGGTAATGAATCAAAACTTATTGTTGAATCAGCAAATATTCAGTCAGTCAATTTTTTGCCAGATGTCCCAGAATTTATGAAAACAACTGTAATATAATAAGTAATATAAGTAAAAAATTTTGACATAAGCAAAAATGCAACCTGATTAACAATTGTAAAACGTAATATGTATTATTACCTTGCTTATCTCTAATCAAATTACAGACATCTGGCAAATAATTGATTAACCAAATATTTTAAGTTTGTGATTTCGATAATCAAATCAAAACTTCATCAGTCAATTTTTTGCCAGATGTCCCAGAATTTGCGAAAACTCAATATATTCAGTATGTAGATAACATCCATTCATTTAAATTAGAATGCTTACACCCTTACTTTATTTTTAATTGAGTTTTATGCTTGCTAATGGTAGGCGTAAGATGCATTCTTTCACTTTCTAGTTATGTTTCAAGACAAAGTCTCTGTATTAATTTATTGACTAAATTTTGCTTTTTTTTTTATTAAAGTACTAATAGTTCAAATATATTAGACTTAAAGAAATAGTTGCTCTTCAGGACGAGAACCTTGGTGAAATAGAAAAGGAAATGAAATCTGATAATAGAAAAGCAATCGATTTGGACAAAATAAAGGTTCTTCGGAAGGCCGTTTGGTAATTAAATAGAGGGGTTTTCAAAGCTAAAATGTGAGAATCCAATTTACGTTGAAATTGATAAATAAATAATGTTTGAACACATCCATTAGCTAACTTTCGAGTTTTCATATATCTTTTTGTAAGTACTCAACAACTATTTGCTATTTTAGTATTCCATTAACTATCCTTACAACGTTTGTTTACAAATTAAACCATTTGAACAAACCCTGCATTTTTTGCTTGACTTCCCACCAACTAGAGCACCAACTACTGCTTTTCCATCGACGATATCTTGATATTTTGGATTTTCTGTAAGCATGACCGTCGTAAGTTTTTGTTCTTTGGTTGTTTGTTTAAATGTTATGTTCTCTTTAGAAGCATTATTGAATTATTGGCAATTTAAAAATAACCAACTATTTTAGAAGAAAATAAAATGCTTTGGAAATTTGGACAAAAGTAATATACAATACTGATAGTTACTGTACATAGTATAGTGGTGATTGGACTCATCAATTCGTTATGTTTCGGATCGTGTAATCTTTAACTCGCAAGTCAAAATATTACATATTTAATAAGATTTGTAAACCTTCTTTTACCTATCAGAATATGAAATATATTTGTCTTTGTAAATAGTAATTTAGCTTTTAAAACAAAAATTAGTTTTAATAAAATTTAATTAAACTTAACTTTTATTTCTGATCTATATTTCATCGTTGCTTCAACAACTTGTTGCGGAAATTTATTTGGCCCAACATATTTAAATACTTCTCTATTTGTTAGTTTGTTTAATTAAAGGAAACTAAGTTTTTACAGTAATATATATAGAAACAGCCGAAATACTTCCCTTGCATAAATTTGCCTACACAATTAGTATCTGCATTTAGCAGCGAATATAAAACAGTTAATAGTAAAAATTATTTATTTTGTACTACAATCTTATAAATTTTTTTAATTACAAACTCAGACATCGGACAATGTCCGTGTTCGAATATGTCTGTGTCTGACAAATATTGCGCAGACAATGTCCGGTGACAATCTATTTACTCGGACATAATTCAGACACGGACATCATACAATGTTCGAAATTGTCTGAGTCCACCCAAAATCGCTCAGACTATGTCTGGTTACAACACTGCCCTATTCTAGATTTTTATATAATTAGGTTTTTCAATATATTTATAAGTACTAAAGTAATTGATATATAAGAGCGCTACCAAAAATTAGCTAATTTGATTTTAGCCAAAATTTTGATTCCCCTATTTTAGTCAGGTTTTCATATTAAATTTTCACTTTTTCAAATCCCTTCACTAGCAAATTAGCTGATTTTTGATCTTTCTCTAAAGGGTTTATTAGAAGTGAAAAAATAAAACTTTTACTTTGTTAGCAAGTTAATTGTTGGCCCTAGTGATGCCACCAAAATTGATTTTTGAAAAAGGCCTATTTTATCTTTATTAGAGAAAATTAAAATTTTTTATAATGAAGAGCAAATAAAATTTATATAGATATATTCCTTATAATTTTGTCTATTCAAAAAAAGTATCAAATAATTTCGTCTTTCAAGTAAAATAGGTCAAAAACAATTTCGTCTTCAAATTTTAATTTCGGGTTTTAGTACTCGAAATAATTTCGTCCTCATGTATAGTTGGCCCAAGAAATTATAAGCTTTAAAATATTCACATGTTTGTGAAATAAATAAAATTAATCATAACTAAATTATATAGATAATAGATAGTAGTGAACTTAGAAAATTTAACAAATTAAGAATTATTTCAAATTGTTGCAAATATTATAGAAAAATTAAATATCAAAATTAAATATTTTATTAAATAATGAATGACTTTGAATAAACTAAAATCAAAAGCTTGAATTGTATTTAAACTCTATCATTTTTTATAATATATTTTATTCTGCTTAAATGTTATTTAAAATATTCATTATTTAATAATAAATATTTTAACTTGGTATTTGAAGTAAATAAATATTAACAGGCCTTATATATAGGTTAAATAGTATAGGAATCGAGGCAAACTTTGCAAAGAAACATATAATGCAAGATTAGTTTTTAGTAGCAATAAGCGAAAAATCTCCTAAAGAGTCAGATATAGTAACTCTAAAGAAATTATAGAAAGGCAACTTGGACTGCTCAATTTGTCTTAAAGCAAAGGAGAGAAATCTCAAAATAACACTTACTGAAAACACAGCTACTCCAGAAATTTCTGTAGTCAAAATAAGGAGTTTACTATCATCAAAAAGCTTTTATTAGTCATACAAACACATAAACAAATTTAGTCTGACATATATTGGACAATCAATTAACTTCGAAGGGAAAAATATGATTACTTAGCAACAATTAAAAAAATTTTAGGCCTTTCAAATCAAGAAAAGAAAGCTTATTGGTTCACAGAATTAGAAAGAGAGATAATTATAAATACAGACACAAGGAAAATTGCAGCAAACTTTAATGTGCCAGAACCAAATCTACTAGCTTTGGAGCTCAAAAAGACCCCACTTTAGAGGACTGGCAAGTAAAGAACTGGGTTGTATATAATGTTGATATAAACAACCAAGAATATGACAAAATAATACAAAAGAGTAAAAAAGAAGTGCTTGTCGAGCATTGGTGTGACAGCTTATCTCAAAAGTCATTAAATGTTTGTATTGTCAAATACAAAGACTATCAAACTGGTAAAGAAAGAAGTAAAGGCATATGTACAAGTTGGATCAAGAAGAAAAATATCGTAGAGGTGCTTCCAAGGCTATATATAGAAGGAGAAAAATGTAAATTCACAATAAATTTAGATATGGTATCTAGTATGAGAAAAAAGAAAAAATTAAGTAGCATAGTTTCAAAAGAACAAACTTTCAGTAATAGTAGCATAGTTAACTGTCTTGAAATAGAATTAATTTTAAAGGAGAAGCTAGAGAGTTAAACAGAGTATCTTTTGGTAAATAGTTTTAGAAAAAATTTAGATAGGAAATGTAAAAGGTTCATTTTATATACAGACAGTTCTTTAGTAGAGAGTATAGGTAATAATAATCCCTATTGCATGATAGAAGCTAGGTGGGTTCAAATAAGTGACACAAAAGAAGAAATTTTGGATACAATATCACTTAAAGCATTTCAATAGCCATTATCAACAAAGGCAGAACTCATAGCAATATGGACCATATTCTTAAGTTATAGCATACACAGATAGTGTAGCAGCAATCTGTGTGATTGAATCAGGATTCTCTCTTAAATCAGCAAGAAGGGCACAAAAGTGGTCTAATTTCTTCTAACAGAAAAAATTTTAGATCTAATAAAAACTAAAAACATCACTCTAGAGCTCAATAGTTAAAGGACATAGTAATAACAAATGGAACGATTTAGCAGACAAACTAGCAAAAAAAGTTGTGAAGCATCATAAACAATTCAAATAGAAGTAGGAGAAAATTTAAAATTCCAAAGTGTTTTATATTGGAAAAATTAGTTAGTAGAGATGCCACCTCGAGCTTTCATTAAAACACTCATAACATATATATAGGTGCTGAGTAGCATCAATCACAAAGTTTGTGCAGTACAGTACAAAACGATAGTTACAATGACAAAAGCTGGTCAATGTTTTGGAAGAAACTCAAGGAAGTAACTGGTATGTGAGGTTCAACAACCAGAAAAAGTAAAAAAACCTGTTTTATTATCAAATACCTGTCAAAAAATCTACTTCTTCTTGACTTACTGAACAAGAGAAGACCAGACTATATGAATCTTCAAATTGTCTAAGCTGCAATACAGACACTAAGAAAGTATATGATCATCTGGCTGAATATGAAGGCTATGAAATTTTATAGTGGAGTATTCAATTGGTAACAGCAGAATATGCTTGGAACGATCTGTCAAAAGACGTTTGGAAAAGACTGTCCAAACAGAATTTGCTAAATCTAATTTTTGGAGAAAAGTATGAAGAGATAATTAGTGCACAAAAAGGGTTGATTAAGGGTTTGTTTTGTCACAAAGCTCAGATAAGAATTCAAAAGCGGCTCTGCTCTAACAAAATAACAATCCATATTATTAAAGAAGTTCTAAACATAGCATGGAACAGTCTTTTTAAAATTATTTGAAAAGATCGTTGTCAAACAGTAAATGAATAAGAGAAAAAAAGGGCATTGTATGCAAAGAAAAATAGAGAAAAAAGGCTAGATATAAGGAGGAAAAAAAGAAAATGAAGAAAACAAAACCCGAAAGACCAGAAGGAACAGAAAAAGAAATAAAAAGAAAAGGTTTCAGAAAGACTTAAGATGATAGAAAGTTTGGTAGAAAAGGGATGTTAGGCTTTATCAAGAGGAGTAAAAAGCCCTTTTGGTATGGCCACTAATGGGTCACCACTGAAACCTGTTTCGTTAGGGAAACAGTATGACAGGGTACACCTAGGTTCTTTTTAGGAAACCGAGTGGTGTTAGACTTATATAAAAAAGAACAGAATATTTTGTAAAATGTATTTTAGCATAGTATTCTTCTGTTTACTCGTAAGTATCTAGCAGACTCGTTAAAGAATAAAAAAAATAAAAAAAATAAAAAAAAAAAAGTAAATAAATATGTTTTATTTATTTTAAAATATTTTGAATATATTTCACATTAGTTTACACTTACTGTTTATTTTGACTTTTGATTACTTTTGTTTATTACTATTAATGGTCATAAAAAGATTCATTCAATTAATTATTAGACTTACGATTAAGTTTCTAAAAGGTAAAAATTTTACTTATTAAAAACTTTTATTCACTTCCAATAAGCCCTTATATATTAATAAATTTAGTATAAATAAATATTGTTTATATATATACTTAAAACTTCGATTTAATATATCTTGTTATTTTTTTAAAAGGTTTTAAAACCTTGACCATTTCTTCAAGTAATTTTTATATGAAAATTAAAAAAAACCAAATACTTTTTTCTTTAGATGCTAGGCATAATTGATCAAGTTTTTGTTTTCTTTCTTTGAAATTGTATTTCGTTTTTTTGGTAATTATATAGTAATATTCACATTGCTAAATGTAATTCTAGTATTCTTTTCCAAGCCAAATAAGATGAACTCCACTTGGTCTTGCAGTCCATTAATACTTCAAGAGGACTATTTGTTCTATTATTTTGAGGCAAATTTGCTGAATTTATAAATATTTGTGATTCTTTTAATCGCTATACTTGCTTTGAAAGATGAAAAAATACTTGAATACTTATAAGTTGTTGATGGATAATTTAACTTGCTTTAGTCCTTCTTTAACAAATAACTAGAAGTATGTGCAATACAAGGTTGCCGGCTAACTTCTAATAAATAATTATTGTTCAATAATCTTATTTCTTTTATAACATTAGTACTATTATCAGCAGTAATTATAAACAGTAATGGCACATTGTCATTTAAAAATAAATGACACCTTGTTATATGACAAGTCATTTTTGTCATAAAAAAATTATTTATCTTTTTATGACTATACTTGTCATTTATAGTTTATATAATAATTATTAATAATCACATTAATATTTGCATTGATACGAAGAATTTTGAAAATATATATTTAAAAGCTCATTATAGTGATATCTATTAATTAAACATCACTGTTTGTTGATGAAAGACTATAATATTTGATCAAATGTCTCACGGAACATGAACCATATCTCAACCATCCTAATCCAAACACTAAATGCTTATCTGAAAGAGCTTGTTAGAATTAACATAACCATAAGAAGATTAGAATAGTTATTTATTGCTAGCTATAAAGAGCTGCTGAAATGATTATTTATCATAAAAAACTATTAGAATGATCATTTAACACTAATGATCAAAAGTTGTTAGAATGATTATGCTAACAGCTAATCATAATGAGCTGTTAGAATGATTATTTAATGCTAACAACTAATCATAATAAGCTGTTAGAATGATTACTAGTAGTTAGGTGCATCCAAATGTCTGTGCTTAAATTAATTTTTTTATTCGTATTTTTTTTTAGATTATTTTATTATTTAATTTTAATTATATATATATTTTACAATCAAAAATTGAAACCACCTAAAAAAAAGTTTTTTTTTTATTAACAATTAATCATTTAATGCGCCTAACAGTTTAACTCATTTAGGTTTAATACCATTTGGCTTAAACTAACAGTATAAAGAAATTTTTGTACAGCTAAATAATTTTAACTCTTAATAACAATCTGCTTATCTATGATATTTCTTAATTATATGGGCCAAATTGGTTCATTTCCATAGTAATTTGATATGTCATGAACACATGGCAAAATGATTGTAAAATTATCAACACGAGATTGTTAAATAGTTAATTGGAATAAAAAATAAAATGAATAAGAAAAGGTAATATGTCATCTTTTTTAATTAAAATAATTAGAGGCGAAAATAAAAATAATTTGAGTGCTGCAAAGAAAAAATGTGGTTGTGGACTTTTAAGTTTATCTTTTAAATTAATTGACGAGTAATAGATTAAATTAAAAAACTTTTCTTGGCGGCATAATTGATATTTCTTTTTTAGAAGTTAAAATGTGAATAATTGGCACTAAGTTATAGTCTGTTTCCTTTTTAGGAGTTTAATAAAATCGAAAGATCCAAAATTAGCTAACAAAATTGGTTAAAAGTGAAAGATGAATAATTCTTGTCTATCTAAGGTAAATGAACTTTGTTGAAATGAGAATACAATACTGTATTTGCGCATAATAACACCCTTCTGCGCGTTATTTTGGATCTCTGGGTGTTATTTTGGATCCCTGTGCGTTATTTTGAAACACGCATGCGCCTTATTTTGAGTCAAAATGTCTTTTTTTTGAAATCCTGTACCAGTATTTGAAATTGGTTCGATCACTGACAAACACTTTAAAGCATTGAACTTACTTCACTGGTAAGCTTACTTTACAGTAATTTACAGATAAGTTCATTTCGTGATATTAGATTCGAATTTCCCAATTAGTATACCCAATTTGTAAATAGATCTTCTCTTTATTTAGTATAGATAATTTTCATTTCTATTTTTTTTATAATTCATTAAATGTTAGTCGAAGTCCGGTAAACTTGATGATTGACATATGGGCCCTCAAAAGTAGAAACCAGACAATTTGACAATTTTTTGAAAATTAACCTGTTTGATTGATCAGGTGTAAAATTTAAAGACAAAACTTTTTTACTTAATAATGAAAGTCTAATAAAGTCTAATCACTTAATAAATTTTTGTGATACAATGGTTAAAAGCTTTTGACGCTATAATTTAAAAATAGATTTACTGAGATTTTAAAAGCAATCTACAAGTCTACAGATATGATAATCCTGTTTAAACAGGTTTGTTAATCATGAATATGCTATTTTTAGATTGTTTTGATCTTGTATAACAAAATAGTTTTTGCCAATTTTTTCAAATCTCGTGATTTGCCAAATTGTCTGGTTTCTACTTTTGAGGGCCCATATAATCGACCTTTTTTGTAAAATCTTCATAATACATTAACGTGTTAGCACGTATATGTGTTAAAAGGCGCAGATTATAAATATTCTCAATAGCACTTCAACGTTCTGGGCTTGGTTGTACTATCACGTAGCGTATTAAACAACACGTTAAAGTACCATTAATATGTTATCTATTAAATTCAAATATATATAAATGACAGCCCATTTCACTGACATGTAATTCTAATCAATATTGTTAGAGTTGGGTTTAAAATTAGAGTTAAGAGATAAAGCAATCATAAAAAAAAACTTGTGAAATGAGCTGTCGATGAAATAAACTGCCCACGAAGTGAAATTTTTCGTATTTGAAGTGATTGCTAGTGAGATAATATGAACCCGCTTTGAGCACTATCCCTTAGATTGTAGTAGAACACGAGCAAATTTGCCTGCGTTTTTGCACTTTTTTAGCTCTGATTTACTTTTTTAAAATACTAAAATAATTAAATAAAACTTTGTAAATTATATTTGAAAATAAGGATTATTTTTTTGCAAAATTAGTTTTTATATTATAAGAAAATAAATTATAGTTACATATAAGCTGAAAATAGATAATTTTAAGAAAAAATTTTTTTAAAAAATTTTATTACAATTTTTCTGCAATCTTATTTAGGTTTAGTTTTAGAACTATAGTTCTTAAGACAATATTGTAGTTTATATAAAGGATAACAACTTTCATTATTGCAACTTTAATAATTTACTTGTAAAAATTAAGACTTGTATTAGAAGTAAAGATTTTTTTTATAGACGGGAACATATAAAATTTGAAAAAATCTAAAGAAAAATTTTAATAGTAAAAATGCCAATACAAGAACTTTAAACATTTATTATATTAAAGTTTTCTAATAATTTTAAAAAAATTTTATAACAAAGTTACTAAAACAAAACTTAAAGAATATTTTTTACTTAGAAAAGATATGGCTAAAATCAATATTTAAAATTTTATTAAAAATTTTAAAATACGCAGGCAAATTTGCCTGTGTTACAATTTAAGGAATATTATATAAGGTTGGTGCGCGTTATTTTGGGATGCGCATGGGAGTTATTTTGAGCAAAAAGCTCAATTTTTTAAAAACTCAAAATCTGAATTAACACCCAGCCTGCTATTACGTGCAAATATGATATGTTATCACTTCAGAACTTGGTTACATATATGATTAGTTACAAATTTAAAAGATAGATATAGATTAGTTGCAATGGTAATTAATCCTGATGACATTATTATGCATAGATCGCCTGATGACGATCCTGATCACAGTACCAAAATTCAACCAATCAGATTGTTTTAAGCAGACAAACATTTAGAACATTAGTAATATAGATTTAACACTAATCATAAAGAGCAGTTAAAATGATTATTTAACACTAATCATAAAGAGCTGTTAGAATCAGTGTTCGAAATTAGTATTCTCAGAGTTCTCATGAGAATACTGTTTTAAATTTGTGCACAGTAAAAATTTTTTACTATTCTCTATTAAATTTTTTTGAGAACAGTAAAATAAAAAAGCGTTCTCATAGTAATTAGTAACTACATGATATTATTATATCAAATTGAAATAAAAATTATTTAGTTGAACTTATATGTAATTACTATAGTATGGATAAAAGATATGCTCTAATGTATTTTCATATTTAGATGTTTAATGGATACTATTTATGCTTTTATAGGTAATATTAGAATATTAGTTCATTAGTTATTGTAATGTCGAGTGAAAAAAGGTACGTATATTATAGTATATGATATAGTTATTTGGTTTTTTTTTTTTTTTAGTGTGCATAAATAAGAACATAAAGAATAGGTTGAGAACACTCATAGCTATTATGCTGTTCTCATGAGAACAGTATTTGAGTCTGAAATTTCGAACACTGGTTAGAATGATTATTTAATACTAATCATAAAGAGCTGTTAGAATGGTTGTTTGATTCAACTATTTTGATTCTCTGTACACTCACATGACTGTCACCTTCATTCAATACTATTGGCATTTGAGATCTGAATTTCCAGATTAGTTTACCCAAATTTGTACATACAGTATATCTTCTTTTCTTTATTTAAAACTTACATTTCTATTTTTGTATAATTGATTAAATGTTAGTCAATCTGTATAAACTTTTCGTAAAATCATAACACATTTACGTGTTAGCACGTATGTGTGTTAAGGGGCACAGATGATAAATATTCTCAATATCATGTCAATGTGTTAAGCTTAGTAGTACCATTGTTGAAAAGCACGTAGTATTAAACAGTATTTAACATGGCAAATAACACATTATTGTACCGTATATTAAATTCAAATATATATAAACGAATGAATTTGACTTCAATAAAGAGAGAGACAGATAAAGAGAGTTCCCTCTGATTTTACTTAAGGAAAATAAAGGAAGTAAGCTAGTGTATAGCTGAAGAGACCTTTATTCGAGTAAATCAGAAACTTATCACCTAGTAACTATTAGAGTTAAATCGATTAAACGTATACGCTCTCCTTCCTTTAATAGTTTCACAATTTTACATCTCATTTATTATATAATGGAAATTTGAAAAAGACGTAGATTGTTCACCTATATTTCGCAGAATATTTTAACCACAATATAGAACTTGGATTTGTTATCGCTTGTATACTAAAGTTAATAATAAAATCTATCGAATATCCATTAAATTGAATATAAAAACAGATAATAGATCCAAGCTCTACTATAATAGATAATATACTGTAAAATTGATTAAAAAATGGTTAAATCTAACCTATAATTTAATGGTAGGTAGGTCTAATATCTAGTAGTGATTGAAAAAAAAAGGTCGATTCAAATATAGATATAAAACAAAAGAACGATTTAAGTATAATTGAAAAAAATAAAACATGAGACACTAAAAGAACTACTTAAATCATTATATCATTAATAAATATGAACTACATTTATTATTATTAATCTATTACGTCAAGAATCGCCCAAATCATTTTCAATAAGTGAAAATTGAAAAATGACAACTGTAAAGTACTGACTCTATGATTGGTACCCGGAGCAATTCATATTATATAGGGTTCTGAAGTTCAGTTCAGTTTAATAGAGGTACAGGTTCAGGTTCAATGAACCTGAACCTGAACCTGCTCTAAAAGTTCAATACTGAACTAAACCTGAACTTAAAATTATTGAACATGAACCTGAACCTGAACTTAAAAAAGTTCAGTTCAGGTTCAGTTCAAGGTTCATGAACATGTTCAGGTTCATAATATATGCACATGTTTACCTAAATTACAAAGTTAGAATCAATTAGTAAAATTTAGAAAATCATAGAAATTTGTATAATTTTATTAATAAAATTATACAAATTTCTATAATTCTCTAAATTTTACTAATTGATCATAATTTCTTGCACTAAGTAAACTTGTTAAGAACCAAAAAATACATCAAATCGGCATATTTTATTTTTTACTTTTCTTAAAATTTGAAGAAAAGATGCTTAATTTTGGAAATTTTCATCAAAATTTCAAAATTAAGTATCTTTGACGCAAATTTTAAGGAAAATAAAATAAAACATACCGATATTATGTATTTTTTGGTGCTAAACAAGTTTACTTAGATCAAGAAGTTATGATCAATTAGTAAAATTTAGAGAATCATAGAAATTTTATAATTTTATTAATAAAATTATACAAAATGCTATGATTTATACTTCTGACTCTAAGTAAACTTGTTCAGTATCAAAAAATACATATATTTTTATTTAGACTCAAACTAGTTTGCAAAATTTGGACTAGCCCAACCAAACTTATGATTGAATTTGAGTTTAGTATAAAGTTTTAATAATTAAATTTAGAGTTTGAGCCTGGTCTGGACCAGACCAAATCTGGGCCCAAACCTAGAATCACTAGTTCATATGAACACCAGACTGAACCTGAACATGTTTATGAACTTATGAACTGAACCTAAACTGAACCTGAACCAGCTCTAAAAGTTCAAGACTAAACCTGAACCTGAACATGTTTTAAAAAATGTTCAGGTTCAGGTTCAATACTGAACCTGAACCTGAACCTGAACTTGACCTAAGTTCAGTTCAGTTCATGTTCATAGGAACACTAATATTATATATGAAGCTAATGCCTTTATGCTTTGAAGAATAACCTGTTAGTGTAAAACACACTGAAAACTGGCAAAGTTGAAATAAAAAAAAATGCTCATCAGATACATCTCAAACTGAGAAGTATTATTAGTTACCAATCCATGGTTGTGATTTCTGTATTATCGTTTAGTTGATTAATATAAATTATAGTTAGTTGATAACTAGTTGATAACTAGCAATTAATTGTAATCGAACCAATTAATAATAAATCGATTAGTTGTTTAGCTTTTTTTAAATTGATTAGTTGAAAAGTTGCCAACTAGTAGGTTTTTCAACTAAAGATTTGAAACACTAAGTCATATTAAACCAGGAATGAATGTTAAACTATAAAAAATGCAAAATAATGTCTAGGGCATAGTTTGAGTAATGGGCAGGATTAAGTTAAGCTTAATTCGATCATAATTCGAAATTACACTTTTGAGAGTTATTTTGCATTTATAAGGAAAGTTCAATTTAGAAATGTTGAAAAACTCTGATATTGATGAATTTTATAATCATTGATAATTATTTTTTGGTAATGTTTTTGATAATAGTAATACAGTTATTTATTTGTCATTTTAATGTCATTTATAAAAATATTTTTTATGACTTGTCATTTTGCTATTGTTTTGTATAAAATTTTTTTATAATAAATGACATTGTCATTTTAAAATAACATATTATTCATAGTCATTTTCATAAAAATTTTTATGACCTTGTCATTTGCCATAACTGATTATAAATACTTTATTTTCAGGTTCTATTTACAAATTATATTATAAAGTTCTTTACTAATACCTTTACTATTGTGTGGTTAAAGCATATGATAACATATAAGTAATGCTTTCTGAAACTTAAAATTAGATATAAACCATAATGAGTAATACTCAAGTATCCATATTTGCTTTTTGATGTTCACAAATCTGCAATTAAATGAACAGTAATAGTGGTTCTATCAAACAATTCCTGAAGTTGTTTAATTTCTGCATCATATGCATTAGTAATATATCTTTTAAAAATATTCGTGCAAAGTATTTGATATTGGGGTTGAAATGCTAAAAACATTTGATAAAAGCTAAACATTTTAATATATACAAAGGTTAAATACTATATACAATCAATTTATTACACATTTTATAAGCTCATATTGCTGTTTAGATAAAGAGTACCTATATAGTTTGTAATTCGATTAAGATGTACTTTTGGCTATAAATATAACAAGAAATGCGTCGGGCAAATACAGTGAGCTATGCGAATATTTTTGTATAGCAAAATATTAGAATAGAATTTAGTGTAGGTAGTTTTATAGTGAATTAGTGTAAGTTTTTTTTTTGTAACTACTTAATATGGTAGATGTATTCTTGTAAATTAAAAATTTTCTCGTATTTGCTAAAGAATTATTTTACTAAAGCTTATTCATTAAAACTAACAATGTTCAGACATTTTTAGATGAATTTTAAAATCCTCTATTTAAAGATTTTTTATTTTTTTAATTCTTACAATTTATCACATTACCAGCAATAATTTTACTGTATTAAAATTGTATAATTCTATTTGATTTACTATAAAAAATTCGATTATAAATCTTATGAATTATTACGATGACACAATATGTGTTAAGTTGGTTTTGTATTACAAGAAACGCGTCAGCAGTGGCTATATGAAATATAATTAATTTGGTATATCAAAATATTAAAATAGAATTTAGTGTAGGTAGTTCTATAGCAAAATTAGTATTAAGTTTTTTTTTTAGTTGTTAAAATTTATTCTCATATTTGCTAAAGAATTATTTTACTTAAGCTTATTCATCAAAAGTAATTAAGTTCATGCATTCTTAAATGAATTTTAAAATCAGATTCTTTATTTTTTTTTAATTCTTATATTCACTTTACAGTATGAGTTAGATTGTATTAAATTGTTATAATTTCTATTTGATTTACTATAAAAATTCTATTACAAAACTTATGAGCTATCATAGCGACTTAGCATGTGGTTAAATTAGTTGGCATTACTTATGTGGTGGCATACTGTATATATTGAAATTAATGAAATATATATAATGCGATAAAAATAGCTAAAGCCTTTAGTACAAACCTTATTACAAAAAATTACAAACTACTGTACATTAGTGATATACAAAATGCGTTAAAGTTGAGTTAGTTTGTGTTGGAAACATAGTCGTAATTTTTATAACACATTTTGCATTGGAATTACAGTTGCGAATTCTACAATGCTATAATTTTCTGTAAAAAAATTTTTTCACAAATTTACTGACAGTTGTAGTGAATATTAGTGATTAAAGATTGGATTAGTGAAATTACTATCATGCTTGCTGTAAAAAATCTTGTTGAAAAACTTACTAACTATTGCGGTCTATCATGAATTACTGTCTTAATATGTATGGATCGAGGCAGCTTTTGTCTTGAATCATCTATTATCCATGATTATAAGATAAATTTGGTTATTAGTAGCCTGATCAGTAATAAAAGTGATAAGTATTGTTAGTTATTAAAGCAAGAGTACTGGATAGTGTGACCTGCCAGAACTACATGGTCAAAGATGGGTTGTCAGAATGACTGTCTAGTTGCCTAGTTGATAGAATAAACACAAAAAAAAATTAAAGTTGTAAAACGTTTCTTGATAGCAGAAGAGGAAATGCCAGTATATTTTTTCGTAATTATACATCCTACCAAAAATGAGAGGCAAAATAAAAAAACTTGCTATTGCGGTAAGTAGTTAAATTAGTTGATATTGGAATCAACTATTTAAATTCTGGTCATAAATTACCATAAAAATTTTGTCACAAAACTTGTTAGCTATTGTACATGCAGTATGGTTTTGAGTTAATTCGTATTGGAATTAATTGTTGTGGTTTCTATCACAATTTACTATAAAAAATTTTTTTACACAACTTACTGATTATTATGGTGATTTGCTATAAAAAATTTCACTTCGATTCTTGGACTAATATTCGCAACTGTCAAACACAAAAACCACTGACCTCTCTCCAAATTTACTAAACCCAAGGCCTAAATCGCACCCCGCCAATTACATGAAAGCCAAAACATAAAAATGATAGCTAACATTCGTCTATATAGTTAAAAAGAGATCGGGCGTCATCCTGCAGTATCTATTTCAGGTCTTACAGCGCCACAGAGCCTAACTATCCGCTAATAAGGGTCCTTGCACTGCCTATACAACCGTGGAGCCCAAAACTGACTGCAAAGAACTTTTTCCTAATACTGTAGCCATGTATCCTAAACCATCCAATATATTACCCAACCAGACTGACATTACTAATACTTGCAGGGTCACTTAAACGGAGGTGGGAGGGAGACAGAGAGAGCCTTTCCCAAGGCGAACGATAGCAAAACAAAAGATAACTTCATCCCTTCTGAACAAAAAACCTTACGTATAAACTTCATCCCTTAATATCCGCATGCCACAGCCTCCTATTCATACTTCTATCCCTACTTCAATATATCATATTTATCGATATTCATAGAAACCCAAATTTGCTAAAACCATATGCCATCAAGAAGGCCTCAACCAAATCACTAGACTATTCTGATTCTGAAAATCATACTATATCTTTTTTATCCTCGAATTAATTACTATAAATAACAAGGCATAACAGGTATAGATGCTCGTAGCAGAATTTAGAAGATGCGCACAGCCACAAGTTTATCAAAATGAATTATACAAAAAACGCTTTCATATGGCAATACCTGTATTAAACAAACCTGGTATACGTGTTATACGCATGATGTTAATGCGCATCTATGATCAATTTTTTGAATACGCCATCCAATAAGATTCAAGATTTCGCACACAGATAATTACCTGTAAATTATACATTTTGTACTTGTACTAAGCTCCTGGTATTTTTTTTATTAATAACATCTCAGAGTCATACAATCAAACGATAATAGTTTATTGCTTATCTTACAAAGCAAAATAATTAAGGTATGAATCTTTTATAATCGTAGAAAAAATTTTAATTATTTATCATTACATAATATTTTATGTTTTAAGAAATATGTAACAGCCACGCATAATAAAGTCTAATATGTAGTGTAACAGTAAAGGTGAGATCAATATAAAAAAAAGGTATTATTAATTAATTAAAGCAGTGATCATCGATATGAATCATGAGACAACAACGTAATATATTTCACTTGTTGGGCGCAAAGAAAAGTTAGTAGATTATTAATTAATCTAGGCAACAAAAAATCCAAGCAAAAAATTCAAAAAAAAGGAAAAATCTAGAAAACTATAATTTAAGTTTGCATAGGGACAAAAATTTTCTTACTTTTCTCTAACGCATTTAGCATTTTTAATTATGCTTCAAACTTTTTTTTTCGCTTGATGGAGACAAAGAGCAAGAGCAAGAGCAAGGGCAAGAGCAAGAGCAAGGGCAAGAGCAAAAGCAAGAGAAAGAGAGTAGACTATATAAAATGCTTTGAATTTCATGATACATTAGATTAACTTTTTTGGCTATTTTTTCACTTAAAATAGAATGTATGCAAATAAACAAACATGCAAAAGGCAAATGTTAATAAATTTGGCAAAAGCAACATGTCACAGATTTAAGAGCGTCGTTTAAGAGCATGAAATAAGTTATAAAATTTATAGATATAAATCTAAATAAGGTAATATTAAAATGCTTATTTTTTTTAAAAATTAAATAATACAGATAATTTTTGGATATAATTTTAAGTTTTTTGCAAAGATGCTGCATTAAATTTTTTGTACTACCACTTAACTTATTATATAGATAAGAACAAAGTTAAGACTCTTCTAGCTCCTTAATACAAAGTTTGCAATATCCAATTGTATTGTCTACTTCATTTTCTTAAAAAAAATTGAGTATAGTTTGTATTTGCTTTTAAAGGTTTTGGGGCAGGAGTATTTGATGAAGTTGGCACTGTTGTATTGCTAGAGGTTTATTTTTTTTAGCTAAGCTCAGAAGTTTCAGTAAACTTATTATATTTACCAGAAGCAGAACTATAAGTTATTGAAAGGATATCATTATTTGTTAGTAGAGACAGTAGTAATAAAGACTATTTTGAAAACTTTTCTTGAAAAGATATTTTTTTTACGATATAACCTCCAACTTATATATCAAGAATAAAAATAAAGATTTGTCTGATCTGGTAATAGAAATAATAGTAGTTAGAGTGGTAGGAATTGTGATTTTTTTTATTGTTAAAACTAAAGAAAATAGACCTTTTTAGTTTTTCTAATTCTACTCAGGGAGAAAAAAATGGTAATATAATACTAATAACTGTATTGAGTGGTATACCCATATATCAACTTTTAATTCTTAATCACTTATTATCAAAATACTATTAAGAGAACCTACCCATGCCTTAAAGCTAGTTATTTTTAGAATTTACATATGTATGTATATCATATACATATATACTTTCTCTAAACCAGCTTTGACTTTATGCAATAGTACATTTTACACGATAATTGTTATATATAAAGATCAATTAAGAGCTTTGTAATAGAATGCTATATTTGTAATCCAAATATATATTGCTGGTCGAAATTTTTTAATATGATAGGCCGATATTAAGAAGATTATAGGCGATATGTAACAAAACAAACATTATAAAATCGGGTAAAAGATATTTAACTAATTAATATAACTATATAAATATCTGCCATCTGATATCTTGTTGGCATATTAATTTTTTAAAATATAAACCAAAAAAAGCTGATATTATTAAGATTGATATAACAACTAAATATCAGCTTGCGATATAAAGCAATATTCTAATAAACAACTACATTATGAGAAGATATTATACTGAATAGTTAAACTACTAATTATAATCAAAATTTATGATGATATTTTATTATTTTACATTGATATATAACGATAAATTAGTGATAATATATACTTCTTAATGATATATTACTAATTCTATTAATTTATTTTTTTAAACTAAATTTAATCTAATATTTGGTTGATTAATTTATTTTTTTATTTTCATTTTTTGATATATTTCTGATTATATACATTAATAGAAGATATTTTACTGAATTTATTAATTATCTCTATTAATCTTTAATTTAAACAGATAGGCAATAATATATACTGATATTTTTATAATATCATATATTATGCAAAGATATATTACTGATTCTATTAATTTATTTTTTTAAACTAAATTTAGCTAATATTTGGTTGATTGATTTATTTTTCTATTTTTGTTTTCTAATAAATTTCTGACTATATACATTAATAGAAAATATTTTACTGATTTTATTAATTATCTCTATTTAATCTTTAATTTAGCCAATACATTATGATATATACTGATAGGTTTATTATTTTATATATTGTGTGAAGATATTTAACAAATTCTATTAATTTATTTTTTAAACTAAATTTAAGCTAATATTTGGTTAATTGATTTATTTTTCTATTTTCGTTTTCTGATATATTTCTGATAATATATATTAATAGAAGATATTTTACTGATTTTATTAAGTAAATTTATTTAATCTTTAATTTAGCCAATATATTATAATATATACTAATAGGTTAATTATTTTATATATTGTGTGAAGATATTTAACAGATTCTATTAATTTATTTTTTTAAACTAAATTTAAGCTGATATTTGGTTAATTGATTTATTTTTCTATTTTTGTTTTCTGATATATTTCTGATTATATACATTAATAGAAGATATTTTACTAATTTTATTAATTGATCAGTTTATAAAAATAGGATGTAATTTGGTTTTTTACTCATACTTATGCAATAACTATAAATTATTTTGATAATATATGATTTATACAAATATTTATTAATAATATGTTATATATTTATTAATTATATATTAATCAATAAACTATTAGTCTAATTATATATTAAATCATTTATTTGTAGGAATTGCTACTAATATTTTTTGTACCGTAAACTGCCGTATAAACAGCCCCCCTACATATCAGACCCCCCTCTCATTTTTACTAATAATTTTCTTTTTTTTACTAATTAATTTTTTTGGTGGAATGTACCAGACCCGGGCTGTTTATACAGCAGTTTACGGTACATTATTACCAGATTGAAATCTATACGAAGAAGAAATAAATTGTCCTAATATCCTCTATATGAGGAGTATACAATCTCTTGCTTCTTAATAAAATTTTTCTTATCAAATTTCTATATCACAACCTTTATTATTATTCAACTGTAATGATAAGAAAAATCTTTTTAAGGAATATGGTATATACTATCAGATATAAGCTAGATGGTGTGTTTCATTATTAAATTTATTTGAAAAAAGTATTGTATTTGTTCAGGATATATATCTTAAGAATTGTCACAATAAGCAAGGAACTTTGCTCTAATATATGATCGACTTCTATATCTAACGGCATTCTTCGATCCATATATTTCTGTTTCTATTTTTAATTTTCCAAATTGGGTAATTACTTGATCGATGATGGTGCTATCATATGGGCTAGGTGCTGCGAAAAAGGACCAATTAACAAAACAAAAGATCTTCAGAAAATCAATTTTTGTATTGCAAATCTTATAATAACTTATAAAAAAATGCAAACTTTAAAGTACTATACTGCAAAATTTTATTAATACAACAACTTATGTGTTTTAAGTAAAAAAATGATCCTAATATCATTCTAAATTGATTTATATAAATAAATTACTTTTGAAAAAATTGTCAATTTGGTCCCTTTTCCCAGCACCTAGTCTAGATCAAAATCATATAGTATAGAATAATTTCTCCTAAAATTTAATAAATATTATTGAAAAGATTTACATTCTCTTTTTTGGTCTAAGCATTTCTCCAGGATATCTTTTTGTTCCTATGATATCACTACCAATAGTTATTTTATCTGCCATATCCAAATATGCTATTGAATTCTTACTTACAAAATTTTCTGTCATCTTCAAACTTCCATGCACTTTTTTATCTGAAAGTGGAAGAATTTGGTCAAATAGTAATTTAGTTTCATCATTATTGACTAAATTAATTCTATATTCTACTTGTGCATCTTTTATTAAAATGGTGTAAGTTCAGGGTCAATTGATCGATTACTAGTCGAATAAGATCCTAACAAACTATTCATCCTTTCAAAAGAATAGTACCAATATGCATATGATGGACTATAATTTAGGCAACATTGTTAAATGTAAAGCGACAAGTAAATATTGGATGTTATCAGATGTGGGCTATAATTTTGTAGAATTAACTTTGTCATGTTTATTAGCTGATTATGTGCTTCATCTATGTCACTTTGCCTAACTATTCAGCTTACTAATGAATTGCATGCACAGACAAAATTAAAAATACCGTGGTAATTTTTTTATTTCCATGTGATAGTAAATCCCATATGCATAGTATAACATACACTTGATAAAATATTCTCCACTGATCTGCAGTAAATTGACTAAACCCTTCTGCTCCACGCACGACTTTTGATGGAATACGACCTATATCTAATGGAATTTTAACGTTTGACATATGTTGTTCAATTATTGAAAGTTGTTTATTAGTAAGTTTATTATAATCTAATAAGCACTGCTTCATTAACCACTTGCTGATACCTAAAAATAGGAAATGCATTGGATCAACTACTATAAATTTAACTGGATCAAAATAATATAGCCAATATAGTTCTGACCATTTTACTTCCGTTTCTGAAACATGCTCATCATGTTCTTGTTTATTTGTACAAAGTAACCATTGATTTGCTGCACTAAAATATTGTGAAATATCTACTGGTTTGAACCATTCATCCATACTTTTAAAACTATCGTAGTGATTTCTTTTGGTTTCACAGTCATATATTGCACATTTTGGACAATAATAGCATTTTACTAAATAACTTGCATAACCACATATTTTTCTTGCAGCAGGAACATCATTAGCCGATAAAATAAGTGCAGTGTATAACTTTTGTTCTTCTTTATATTCATATGTTGATAGTAATTCTATACTGGAAGAAAATTCAATTAACTCATCGACGATTGGAGCAAGATAATGATTTATTTGATGTTTACTAGACTCATTTGAACCAGAAATGATACCTAATATTAAAATATTGTTTGGTTTGAATCGTTCTTTATCTGGCAAATTATATAAAACTCCATAAATCTATGAATTGTATAATCGAATAGTTGAAACTAGTTGATATTTATAGCTAAGCCGATATGGCTATCAAGTTTATCATTTATAAAAAATGGCGTAGGATAATCAGAATTTATAGCAAAATTTTTTCAAATATTACCCTCGTATATGTCTGAGAAAATTCCATTTGGGACATTTCTATTTCTAGAATGCTGTAACATTACTTCAAATCCTGGCTACTGATATATCATATAAAGTTGCTGCTTTATACTAGAACCCCAAAATATACATAGATAGGTCAGATATAAGTTTGCTTATTTTTGAGATTTTTTATGCAAATCTTTTCTATTTATAGTAATTTTTTTGCTTATTTTTGAAGTTTTTTCTGCAGATCTTTTTTTTGGTAACCCTATAATTAACCTGATCTATCTATGTATATTTCGGAGTCCTTTTATACTTCCAATTGGGTAAAGCTTTAATACTCATAATAAATTTTCTTTATTTGTTTTTACTATCTTTGCTAAAGGTTTATTACATGCCAATCGTCATGATTCTGATCTATGATTAGGATATTCAACATATGTACACATTTTGCATGCTAGTTGATTTCTCTCTGAATAATTTTTGACTTCTAATAGATTATAAAGTTTATGACACTTCGGGCATGCAACATCTTTTTTGTATTTAGTTAAGATACCTAAAAATAATTTTGTTGTGATCAGATAGTAGCAAACTTATTGGCTTTATTTATTTTGAAATGTACAAGTATAATTCGAAGAAATTTAATTAATTTTTCTATACCAACATCGAATATATTAAACCGTTGCTGATATTTCATTATCTATAAGATGATTCAATCGTGCAGATTATTATTGAAAGTAAATGGTAGATCAAAAACTTCAGGATCAATTTTTGACAACAGGTTCATGGCTTGCTTGTAAAGATTTACTTGCAGAATTACTTGAAGAAGAATTACTTGAGAAAGAAGCATCATCAGACTCTTTTTTTTGAATTATTATAATTTCATCATAATCTGATGGTAGATTTATATCAAATAGCTATAATTCTTCTAAAGGTTCATCAATGTTCATCTTTTTATCATTGATGGGTAAAGGTATCTGAAATTTTGCTTTACCCAATTTTCTAGAGATTGGCAACTGTTCAATAAAATCATCTTCTAGAAATCAACTTATAGATTCAGTACTCGAGTTTGTATTATTATCTTTATCACTAGCTGTACTATCTTTTTCAGAACTATTGTTATTCGATACATTGTTATCCAATGCATTGTTATCTGATGTATTGTTATCTGATGCATTGTTATCTGAACTACTATTATAAGAATCACTGTTATCTGAACCATTATCATCAGAATTATTTTTATCTGAACCATTATCATCAGAATTATTATTATTGGAATCTTTACTTCTTGAACTAACCTAACATATTTTGGAAATTTTGGTAGTGGTTCTTCTCTATATTTATACTTTGCCGTAGAAGATTTCTTGGTGATTCTACTAAATTGACCAATTTCAGGGAAGACAATATGGGATTGCTATGTTTGTGGATCAACATATTTTTCTTGACATTTTGTGCACTTATGTACTACTTTTTTTGTTTTGCATACAGATTTTTCTGAACTCTCTTCGAATGACAATATGATTATTTTACTAATATGTTTTTTATATTGGGTAATATCGTATTGATTTTTTTTGCAAGTTTTTTGTAAGAAAATGTATACTGAAATTGATGTCTTAAATACTTTTTCGAAATAAATCAGTCCTATATATATAAACAATTCAAGAATTTATGCATATTATAGATTTCAATTACTGATCACTGATTAAATCATCAGAATTAATTTTCCTTGTAATACAGTTAGAGGATATACCGAATTAGAAAATCGTGATCTAGAATGATCTACGCGAATTTGATTGGTTCTTGCACACATTTTTGCTAGCGTTTTTCGGAAATTTTTTATGCTTCTAATTCATATTGGAAATCAAGAATAAACGCACAAGTAGACAATACAAAACCTCTAGTTTAATTAATCCACAATAATCCACGCTAGTTAATACTTGTTAAAAAGTAGGTGAGACCCAAAATCCAAGAATCTTTTACACACAAGCTGAAAGGTAAGAAGGTAATCTTGTTCGCAAATTATATGCTTTTAAGCTTCTTATCTTTGCGAAAAGGCTTTTACTATAACTATAGAGCATTTAGCTTAATAATCCACTAAATAATCCGTTTTACTCTAAAGTAGGACCTGTAAAATAAGCATATCAAAGTTAATAGAATTGAATGATTGGAATCGGATTTTGTACAAAGCTAAGCGAGAGAATATCCTTGTGTTGGGTTTAGATCGTAAGGCGGGTCAGTAAAAGTGAACTTTAGCAATGAAATTGGTAAATTATTCAAAGAGTTTATTTTATGTTTATAGCTTATTTGAAATTTATACATGTTATAACTGACAGCGAAGACATCTAGAAAAAGAACCAAATAATTCAGACGAATTAAGCTGCTGAGGCAAGTTATACTTTATTATGGGCAAATGTGCGATTTTGCTGAGTATTATTTATAATCTTTTGTTTTATCCCATACTGCCATATTCGTAACAATAACCAAGACATTGATTCCTTCAGTATGCCTCATATTAGCAGATTTTTCGAATTGAGCGAACGCTTTATATTCATCCATTTCAACATTAATTCCGTATATGTTTCATTAACACCTGGACTTTAATTATAAGCTAGTGATTTAACAGTTGTAATTTATACGGCATAACTAAATAAATAGACTTTGTTCAATTAATTTTCGGTATGTACATAATATTTATTAAAATTAAGGTTTTTTGTTAAATTACCCTCTAATTAACTATATATCTGTTAAATAACAGATCGAAATTGTAAATTTATTTCACATATTTTTAAAAATATGCTTTTTATTTCTGTACTATTAGGGGTTTCAGAATTAATTTATTTCGAAAATAAGTGGGAGTTAATTTCTGTTTTAAAATTCTGAATAAGAAAAGTAGACGTACACTATTATATTTTATTTATGTTAATTTAGTAGTTATGAGTTGGCGAGATTTTTTTAAAAAATTTTTAAATAAATAAATAAAAAATTTTCTCATATTTGAACTTGGTTAAATTAATACTTTAAAAATTAATATTTATTATTATCAAAGGGAAAATATGGGTACAACAGATTTCAACCAATACTATAAGACCTAAACAGCACACTAAACCACTATTTAATCTAAACCCTAATAATGGAAGACTTCACGAGAGGCATGGAAAGACTTGGTCTGAGCAATTAGGGTATTATATTTTAATAAATAAAGAGCAAGCAAGTTCGCTCTAGTCTAGCCCTTCTCGACCTACATATAGAAGTAAGATATACTGTCAACAAGGTAATTTAACATCACTGCATTAAAAGCAAGCATGTAAGTTGATCAATGCATTTTAATACTTTGAAAACCTGGAGAATCACCAAAAGTTATTTACATTGCACAGTAACAATAGTACGCATGTACATATATATGAAAGCAACATGTACTGTCAAAAGATGTTAATATAGTGTAATAGGTAAAAGCGTTGTATATATGTATGTACGTGCAGTTAGTTGTTACAGTTTGGTCTTGCAATTTCATTGGCTATGATAATCACATGTAGAATAGTCAGAAGGAATCTCGAATAGTCTGATTGACATTTTATTACTGTAAAAGGAGCAATCTACAATATCCTAATTCGGTATATTCCCTGACTGTACATAATATAAATAAAACATAGAAACGATTACGCATTCAATATATTCTTTTCAGAATGCATTTATTTTTTCTTCCCAGAACATGTCAATTTCTTCTTTTAAAAAAAAACAATTATACACAAATAACTTTGTACAATATTATAAAAAGTATTATATAGATATAGTAATATTATGTGTACAGAAAAACTATTGATAATACGTATAGAATTCTTCGAATATTTACCGCTTACAAAATATCTTCTCAGAAAAAAAACAGTAAACATAAAACATTTAACAAAGTAAACTTTTATATACAAATAGTAAAAGATATAAGTAGAATTTTTTAGAATATTTATAACTTAGGCCGCATAAATATTTCAAATGAAACAAAACTCTTTGGAAAGTTAAAGATAAACGTATTATAACTATAATAAAAAAAAATAATCTTAACTATGTAAGCCGATATTCTACAAAATGTATATACCAAGTTTTTAACTCATATCATTGCTATAATAAACATATCTTCTCAAATGAAAAACTTTTTTTTTGAAAAAATAGTACCAATTTTCGATTATCTTATCTAACTAAAACTTTTTGTATATCTTTCTAGAAAAAGGTAAAACTTACATGTATTTTTCTAGAAAAAGGAAAATTATTTTCCTTTGTATATCTTTCTAGTCAAAAATTAATGCAGTTGTTTTTTATCTAAATATATTATAGTGTTATACTACTTACGTATAAATGCATGCAACATAAATTTTATTCGAATACAAAAAAAAATGTCAAACATTTATAATCATGCATTAGAATGCTATCAGCAAATTTTATATATAGATAAATGGGGGTGAGTCAGTAGAAAAGGGACAAATTATTTTTAGTAAAATTTTTTTAATTTTTAAATTAAAATATCTTGACAAATATTTAATCAAATTTGCTAAAAATTTTTTTATTTTAATCTTGAAATTATATAGAATTAAAATAAAAAAAATTATTAAACTTATTAAAATAGTTGTTAAAATATTTAAGCTTAAAGTCAAGAAAACTTTTACTTAGAAAAAATTTGTCACTTTTCTACTGACTCACCCCCATATATCGATTCTATTGATAGTAATAATAATCGATATATATCGATATTAATCGATATATATTGATATGATATCAATTAATAATTATTATATTCACATAATCATGCTTTTTGAATATTTTACAGGTTTTCGCAAGTTTTCGCATGTTTTCACAATTTAATTATAAATTTTTTTTTATTTATTATTATTATATAGTATTTTAATTTATTAAATATACAATATTCACAAGTTTTCGCTATTTAATATAAAATTTTATTTTTTTATTATATATTATATTTTAAATATTACATATATTATATATTATTATAAAAAAATAACAAAAAAAAAATAAATCCAAAAAAAATGAAACCAAAAAAAATTAAAAAAATGAAAACAAAAAAAA
>QKWP01000223.1:155463-220100 GCA_003550325.1 Gigaspora rosea
ATTTTGTACTATTTTATTAGTAAACTTTAAATATATAAAGTTTACTAATAAAATAGTACAAAATTGTAATGATCTTGAGATCCTGTAATCAGATTTTAACGATTTTGAGCTTGTTAGAATCGTCTCATTGAGACGAACATTTTGGTAGCAAAATCATCCAAAACGGATTAGTGGATCAAAACCTATCATCAAATTTGTAAATTAGCTTATATGAAATACAAGATAAAGTAAATATTAAACAACAAAACTTAAGAAATAAGAGCAAAAAAAAAATAGAGAGCAGCAAAAAAAAAACAAAAAAACAAAAAAACAAAACATAAAAAATAATAATATAAAAAAAATTTAAAATTTCTAAATTTTTTTAGAATAATTATATTAGATTTCTAACAATAGGAGCCAGTGGTCAAATTTTAACCAAATTTTACAAAATTTTAAGCTTATTATAAAAAATTTTTTTTATATATGAATATAATACAATTTATATATTATTAAATAATAAATAGATTATAAATTTTATATATAAAATTTTATAAAAATATATTAATATTTAAAAAAATGTTAGATGTAGCAAAAAAAAGTTTCTAAGAATAGGTGCTATTACCTTATACTTAAATTTTAGGAACTGATTACTATGAATTTTTTTTAAATATTATTAAAAATCACTAATTATCAACCAAATATTATTCAAATATCGGCCAAATATTATTCAATATTGGCCAAATATTAATCAAATATCAGCCAGATATTATTCAAATATTAGCCAAATATTGTTCTAAAGAATAAAGAAGATATGTTAAAGACTAATTAATAATTAAAAAAATAACCAATATATCAGTACAATATCATATAAATTATGAAAAAAATTTTGTAAAATAGCCAATACAATATCTTCTTATGATTTATCTAATCGTGAATTTATCACCAAAATATCAATCTAAAAATTTGACTTGTATCTTCTTTATAATTTTACTAATCATCATATGGATAAATAAATATTTTTTACTGACTTATAACTGATATGCAACAAATTTTCTTAAATCAGCAGTCTATCAGCCTATTTTAATTTCCTATCAATCTGTTATTAGTCAATATCATATCAGCTGCAATCTTCATAGGTGATTTTTAGATGATATTAGGGTAATATTTTTGATTTCGACCAGTGTATAGTAGTTTGTACTATAGTAACTATAAAATAATACTATCATTCTTATGTGGATTGCTAATTAAAAATTATAAACTGTATAAAGTATTCTACTCCACCATAGTACTAGATGTGTATATAAAATAAATTAAAAAAATTATATCTAAAGTAAAATTGTAGTACTATAGAAATTTCTAGTTGATTTTATAAAGATTCTAGACACATTATTTATTGTTTATCTTATGAGCTATTGATTATAACCTTAAATCATAAGAGGAGTGACAAAAATCAGGTGATTTTTTAGAAGGGGAGGTGGTAAAAAAAGTTGAAATTATATATAAGAACCCGTCTATATTTATATTAAGGAAGAGGAAAGGAGAGTAGATCTCTGATAAAAAATAATTAGATAATTAATAACACAGCCCTAATGGCAATTCAGTTTGGTAAATAGAAATAGTAAACACTGCTGATCTTTTGAAGAGAGTAAGCTAAAATGACCATTTGTTGAAATTCAAAAAAAGCCAAAGAAGCAAGAGGAAAGTATACCAACTTGTAAAAACTTAAAAAAGTTATACTATACAGAATAATTTGCTAATCTAATATCTACTTTTGCTTTTGCTTTTGTAGATCTTAACAAAGATCCAGAGCTTATCAACTACTTTCTTGCTTGGTAGTACCATAGTCTTCTGTTAAAAGACCTTTTCTTGCAAAGGTTTGACTTTTTTTTAACTCTATTTTAGCTACAACCAAACAATCAGTAAATAGCTTTTCTAACTGCTAATAGTAAAGTTTTGTTGTGTAAAATGTATAACTATATAGTTTTTATAGGTCAGACTTTTTGAAAAAGTTGGTATAAGAGATATTAGAAAGAGTTCATAATTAATAGATAGGATTTACTTGTACTAGATCTAGTACTTTGTAATAGATTTAGTATATATTAAACTTAATTTTCTATTAATTTTTAAAATTAACTACTTAACTTTATATTTTTTTTATAATATTTTAACTTCTGGGCTATTTGTTTTAAAAAACTTATAGCTTTACATAGCTTTTTAAATTTTATACATTTTTTTTTAAATTTGCAATTGCTAGTTTAACCTAATTTTTAGTGCATTTACTAGTAGTTTTACAAAATATTTTGATTATAAAAAATTTTTTTACTAAATAAATTTATTTAATTCGTGATCCGTATACAGATCAGTAAAAATTATTAAGATCACGTGGGGTGAAGTTTTACGAATTAATAAGAAAAAGCTAATAACCAGTCTTTTTTAGCATTAAGTACTATTAAAAAGATCATGACTTTTTTTTTATATTATACAACAGAAACTGCGATATAATGCCAATAAATTTTTTTCTTAACTCACTTATACTATTTTATTATAAGTTTTACTAGTTATTGAGCTCCAAAACTAGATTTATGGCAAAAAACTATATACAAAATTAAAATTTTAATTTTAGAACATTATATTTTAGACCTCGGGTCCGATATCATAGCGGTTATGCCCCGAGGTCGCAAATCAAAAGATTGACAGTTCAAGTCCCGTGGACGGCGAACACAAATTTTAATAATTGGTGTAACAAACTCTGCAGGCCGAACTTGTTAGTTTGGATCTGTGATTTGAGTAACCGAAGTCACGAGACATAGTGAAGGTCATGTCACGAACTCCTGGCGGCGATTTCTGGCAGATCTTGGCCAGTCTGGTTTGGTGGGTACGGAAAGTCCAGGGTTAAAACTTGGACAAATAAGCTGGTAGGACTTACGTCCTACCTAGCCAACTCTAGGCCGCGGATAAAGTAGTCTGAGTTGAACATTCATAAAATTAGGTTGGGGCCCCACAATATCCGCATAAATATTGGTGCGTCGGGTAGTAATAGGAGGACCGTGAACCAGAGGGTTTAAATAGGCAACTTCCTTAGTTGGGTTGTAGGTATGGCAGCTAGTGTGGAACCTTCGGGCAGACCACTTAAATTAGATACCAAAAGTGTACGTGTAGCTAGTTGTATCCTCATTCATGTAACAAATATTACGTCCATACAGCTTAATAAAGAATCGAGACAAGGTCTCAGTTGTAAAACACAAAAAAAAAAAAAAAAAGAACATTATATTCTAAATTTTCATTATTTTAGCTAGTTCAATTTCCTTACCATGGCCTCTTGCTTGTGTTCTCATGTGTAATGACTAATTCAGTTTTGAATTGTGGCGACTTTAGGTACTTTTCTACTTTAAATTCACCTTCAAGTGCATGTTAAACAAGTTTATCATGCATATCTTGTGCTATATATCTGTCACTTTTATTTATATTGGCTGCTAAGAAATACCCTTCTAATAGCACTCTAATTTCAGATGATATTCGCTTTTCTGTGCCCTTTCGTTTAAACTTTTGATTTGCCTTAAGAGCCCAACTCGGATTTAGAGGAAACTTGTTCACGTCGAAAGTATGATGATTCTCTTCGTTATATGTACTGTTTATTTGGTTATGAGCTATAGAAAACAATAATTCAATTATTTATCAATATTGAAAATTATATCAACAACGATATACCTATTTTTGACTTCTTCGTATCTTTCGCAATTGGGTTTCTAGTAAATTTATCAATTGATTTTTATTTTCTTTATTATCAAACCTAATGTCTTGTTTTTTTAGTTCTTTCACTAGACTTTATTTTGTAATATGACTCAGGTTAAGACCTTGGAAATAAAAAACCTAGTTACTGGTATTACTGAATAGAATAAATCTGAACAGTATTAAGGACATACATGATGAATTCGGCATTAGCATTTCCCATTTTGACGAAGGTGTAGTATGTGTCAATACTTGTGGTATAGGCTTATGAATGTCTTTTTTGCGACATTTATCTAACTCTGCTATAGTAAAGATTTTCCATTCACCTATATCAGGGATATCCTGTGCTTTAATACATCTGGAAAATTCACCTGTTGTTGGCCATTGCCACTCAAACCAGTTAGAATTTTCAGGTAACGTATTATTACAATTACCTGTATTTAATCTAAAATTAATATGAATTCATCAATAAACAAATTAGTTATATTACCTCTGTCCCGAATAGGATTCTAATTTGCAACTGAAGTCCCTTTAATTCCTTTGATCACATTCTCAATATCCTGTCCTACTGTTACATCAAAGCATAAACAAATGTATCGATTAATTGCGTGTGATATCTAATTTATTGTAATAAAAAATAAAAATCAATATACGAGCATAAGTATACAAATAATTTACTAGCAGTTATTGTACCTGTGCATAATGAGAATTGATTGTGGTTTTCACTTCACTTGCTTCCAAAAAGATCTATCTGCTTATATTAATTCTATACCATTCTGGCCAATTTCCCATTATCATTATAAGATTAGCATTATGGTAATAACTAGAGATGGGCACTATGTGCATGACTCATGCAGTTAATTCTGGCCAGCATTAAGAAATTAAATCATAACTTTGGTCAAAACATGCATGCATGCATGCAAAAAATGCATGTGCATGTGCATGCTAAAATAAAAATTTTGTATTTTGCCTATCTCTACTAATTCAGGTTTTGAATCTAATGTTTCAATTACTGCATAAAGTGAAGATGCTATGAACCATGAATCTTGACGTGCATTTGTGAACCAATGATCAAATGCTTGAATTTGTAATTTCATTGAGTTGAATTGTGTAGTATATACAAGGACTGAGTGAAGAGACTAGCCTTTTTTGACAAACCAATCTTGCTTAGTTTCAGTGCTGTTTTGGGTAGTATTTTCATTTTGTAGTCAACTATTATTAAAGCAGTTTTTCATTCAGATTTAACAAGTTTGCATTCAATTAAGCGTTTAAATATGCCTTTCTTGTCTGATGAGCCAAGTAATAGAGCAAATGATTGTACAAATCATCCAACTCCTCGTAAATTGAAACACTAATATTATTACATAATATATCAAACGTTGAAAAAAGTAGAAAAGTCATTACAAGTTAGGGTATGAAATTTGTCGCACTGTCCGAATGCATATAAAAGACAAGATTAATGCAAGTATCATGGAATGTCGTTTCTTGTGGAGTAATATAGAAATGTTGTTCGTAATCCCGTTGATTAATGCAAATATCATGGAATGTCATTCCTTGTAGAGTAATATGGAAATGTTGTTCATAATCCCGTTTGAGAAAATACTTTAATTTTTCATATTCTAACAATAATCGTCTCTGTAATAACAAATATGGTATGTATTAGCTAATGATGTAATATTTATTTTAATATCTTGCCTTGTTCATCATTATAATTTCCCACAAGATTGTAAATATTCTATAAAAGATTCCCAGTCATATAAAAATTATAATGAAGATAGGCATGAGGAAATTCCTGAGAAGAATGCTAGTCAGCAGAACCAGAATGATCAAATTTGCTAAAAATCACTAAATTTTTACTAATGAAACTATAGCCGTTCATTAAGTAAAAAGTGCGCAGCTAATAATTTTGTTATAAGATCTACAAAACACTAGGGCTAAATGCTGACCTAATCTGACCAGAAATTTTGGGGATTGTTCTGTGAAAATTAGTAGGCATAAACAACAAGTTAAGGATATTGATGGCATCTTGGAACATTGACATCAAGAGTAGCTCTTTTTAGTGAATTGCTTCGACAATATCCAGCATCCCATGATCATCAGGCAAAGTTGATATACAACCTTATTTGTGTAAAAAAATTTGGGCTGATATATTGGTGGTGGGCTTTGGCCAATTATTGACGATAAAGATGGTTTGTTATTGTTGGAATTCAGGAAAAGATATTTCTTCAAGTTTTTCATCTTTAGGACCTGAGTTTTCATCATTGACCAGACTAACAACTATAACTGATAGGTCAAATCCTGTAAACTTTTATTGAATGTTTAAAAAGGCTTGGCACAAATACATTTTCATCTAATTTTAAGACTATCTATTTCTCCACGAATGCCATCTGGTTACATCTAATCTTTTTTAATCGACAAAACCAACTTCATATGTAAAATTTCAACCTAAACGAAACCAGCCTATTATTGTTGTTCTGTAAATCACTAACCAATTATGAGAAAGTCTTCCTACCCACAAGTTTCAATATTGGCCAATTAGAATTCCACACTATATAAGTTGAATTTCAATGCCTAATGATAACAACAAATCTAACCAACCTAGTAAAGATTCCCGATGATCATATAATGCAGATAACCCTTCGGGCCATCTGCATTCTATAATCATCAGGAATCTCTGCTAAAATTTTTTCCCAGAAAATTAATAATACTACCATACTTAATTACTGAATTACATGTTCTACTATATGTTTTTGAATTAGTGAGGTAAGATCCGAAAATATTTCGTAGCCATATTGTGAACACATATGGTATAATCCATCCAAATATTCTCGATAGATATATTTATTCCCTTCCAACCTAAGTGTAAAAACTAGTACGGCACATTCCATTTAGGTATTCTTCATAAAATTTGTTCACAGTACATCTTTTGAATTTTTTAGGTAATATACTGGTTTATTTGTAATAATGTTAGATTTGTATGAGCTCATTATGACATTGGCTTTGTCCATCAAAAAAGATTGAAATTGTGCATTTTTTTTTGACGACATTTTTTCATATCTAATTACAGATTTGTTAGTAACTAATCCTCTGGGTCCATAAATTAGAGGTTGCGATCGGTCAAATTTTTTGTGATCAGTCATTGATCGAACATGTGCAAAAATCGATTAATGATCGATTATGTGCTTTGATCATTTGATCGGTCAAAATCATTTGATCGATCATAACCGATCATGTATTTTGATTGGTCAATATGCTTAATCGGTCAAATTGTTAGATTGAGCATAATTTATGACTGATCATATCATATATTAAATCCGTATATCACTATGATCGAAGTTATTAACTATATTAATAACGCATTATTAACTTTCATTATTTACTAAAAACTCTAAAAACTCGGAGGTCCCATCATTAAAGATAAGTAAGGCTTGATTCTTTGATTAACATCACTGATGGCCCCTGGCAAAATGAACATATGAAAAATTACAGCCATCTAGTGTCACGGTGAACAGTATGCGGCATACTTGCCGGAAAAATAAGGCTATAGGCGATCGATCGATGATTTGTGCACGTGATGCACGTAATTGATCGGAATTATGAATTATAAGATCAACGAATTAATCAATCATGGGCAATCAGTAAAATAATATGCCGGGTAAGGTAACGATCAGGGTAACCTGTACCGGATCGTGAGTAAGATCAATAAAATATGCATAAAATATTAATAAGAAACAATAGATCATATGATCCAAATATGACGTAGGTAATATATGAGTCAATCAAGTATTTAAGCGAAGTGATTAGGGTGGTTAAGGGGTCGTTAGTTAATTAATTATTAGTTTTTAGTTAGTATTGAATATCCCTTTTGTAATAAACCGTTTAAATTAATAAACAAATAAAAGTTAATAGTAAAAAACTTGTCTTATATAAGTTTGGTGCCTAATTATTAGTGCCTCTACCATCCGGGTTAGATTTTTCTTTGACGAAAGTCATTGATTAACCCATGACACGAGAACCACCATCAGATCTCGCTAAAGGAATTGATCAATGGACCACATGATGAACTTGATGCTGTAGTATATAGATGGTGGTGGAGACAAAGATGAAAACGTCGGCATTAAGGAAGGTAAAGCGTCTGACAAAAGCTTGGAGCCTATACCTAGTGATGTGCCATTTATATGATACCTGAAAAATTTTAGCGTACAGTACGTACAGTACATACTGTATGTATAGTTCTTTTCTGGCATATTATTGGCTGGAACAAGTGATCAGCAAAAATTTTAGCATACAGTACGTACAGTACGTATAGTACTGTATGCGGCACATCACAACCTACACCACATCATGAGACCAGCTTGTTCGATGGGGTGAAATGAAGCATGTGGAAAATGATGATGTAGCAGAGTTGATAGTCAGGATGGTTGAAGCAAGGTGAGTAGTAAGTAATATAATTGATGAAGGCAATGATGCAGCATTGATGTACCTTGTAATGAAATCGAAATCTGGTACTGAAAGAGGCGTGACTGAAAATGGTAAGGCTGATGAAAAGAACGATTTTATCGTTGATAATGGTAAGGTGGAGAATATTTACAAAAAAAAGGGGATAAATGATGAAAAGGTAAATATACTTACGATATCCGCCAATATGGATAAGCGACCCAATCCTGGAATCTGCTATCGAAAGGGAATCGGGATAGTCGAAGATAATGAAAAGCATTTGAAGGATGGTCGAACGATGTGGAAGGTGATGAGTTGAATGAAAGAAAATGTTTAGTGGATAAAAGGGAATTGAATAATGAGATTGAAAGGAATAAAAGGGGTAGTAACGGCGTAAGGAATTCAGTGGATAAGTTAGAGTATAATGGAATGTGTGATGTTGGTTATAGTTGTCTAAGTTGAAATGAAGAGAAGAAGATGACGGTATTAAATTAGCATATGATCGAAGAAAATTAGACCAAGCTGAGGAAAAGAGAGTCGAATACATACCTGTGGTGTTTGACAATCGAAGTGAAACGACCGGTGATGGAAATGGAGATTCAAATGAACCGAATAATCGCAAATCTGGCCGTGGTAAACGTGTATGTATAGGCACAACCAAAGACGAAAAGGAAGTACTCGAAGGCGAAAAATGGTTGTACAACATGGATTTGATGACGATGGATTATTTGATGAAAATATGAAATGCAAATTCTATCATGAGTATGAAATGCATATGAAGGCTGACAGTAGAAGTACAGCCAGTAATGTGGAAAGGGGAAATGGCAATGATCAATCTTTGATTGAACAAATAGGCGTGTGTGGAAACACTTACTGAGAAGAAGTGTATTCGATCGTGGCAAGGAGGTGTTGATGTGCCTATGTGATGTAACAGTTTTAGTTGTGTCGATTATGTTGGGGAAATTATGAGGATGGAGTTGGAAACTTTAGGACAAAGTTCCTGGGGATCTAGCTCGTGTCACAGTGGTGAACAGTATGTGGCATACTTGCCAGAAAAATAAGGCTATAGGCGATTGATTGATGATTTGTGCATGTGATGCACGTGATCGATCGGAATCATGAATTATGAGATCAACGAATTGATCAATTATGGGCAACCGGTAAAATAATATGCCGGGGTAAGGTAACGATCAGGGTAACCAGTACCGGATCGTGAGTAAGATCAATAAATATGCATAAAAAAATAATTAATAAGAAACAATAGATCGTATGATCCAGTAGGTAATATATGAGTCAATCAAGTATTTAAGCGAAGCGATTAGAGTGGTTAAGGGGGTCATTAGTTAATTAATTATTAGTTAGTTTTAGTTAGCATGTTTAAAAATCTATTTCATTGGTTGATCAAATTTAGATTTGCATGTGATATGAACCAATCAGAACGATTAATTAAATATATATCAGATATCTAAAAAACCATATGTAAGTTACGAGACACTATATAATAAAGCAAAACAAAATTTTAGCTGAAGGTTCGTTGTAATATTTGCTTTAGTAATCCCGCAATGGTTTGTTCTGATCCTATTTTAGTTTTGAATTTGCTTAGTAACGATGCCAAGAGGAAACCAACGCCAGAATAAGGGACCTTGCACTATATGTGGTCATCAAGGTTCTGACAAAAAGTTTAGAAAACTAACCGAGCGTCTACTTGCTAGAGTAAAAGAAAGTTCGGCCATTACTAATAAGCTTCAGATTAACGATCAGCTATGTCAACTCCATTATAATAACTATGTTGTATATGATCGAGAAAAAAAAAAACCAAGGTATCAAAAAAAGGCGTTGACTTCTCTTATAAACTGGGAGGCACTAATAATCGATTGAGCGTGCGATCGCAGGGTAAAATGATGAATACCAGTACGAATGATTTAACTATGACCGAAGTTGAAAGTGAGAAAGAATTAATTGAATCGGATAAGGAAGAAAGGGTGGATTTCGAAGAAGCCTTGGAGGATGGTAATGATAAACCGCTCGATGATGTAAATTCCCTAATTGAAAATAATACTGAGAGTATTAGTAATTTTCAAAGCGTTGAGTTAATACATGATCAATTTAGAAGTTCAGAGACAATAGATGGTAATTTAATTAGCCATATATAATATTTTATTTAAGAAATTATGATTATTACAAATTTTAATTTTTAAAAATAAAATCTTTATAGTATCTGAAAATTTTTCAAAGCTTCTTGATATTCAGATCTCCTATCTTACTAAAGTACTATATGATCATCAACGCGAAAAAAATCCACCTATTTTTGATGTACAAGAATTTATTGAAATAATTGAGAGTCGTGAACCAAAATTAAAGGGACTGTTTAATGCATTCTTTTTAGCTATGAATCCAGGAGGAAAAAATCAACAAACTAAAGAGTTGCTGTACAAAAAAGTTATGTTACTTTGTTATCAGATGGCTGGATTACGAAACAAACAAATAAGTAATGTAAAAGCTGAAATCGGATTATTCATGTTACAGTCAGGGGCATCTGCATATTGTATAAATACTATGGCTAACATGGGAATATGTACAACTTACCAAACGGTTTTTAATAAGCTTGAGGAGATTGTTAAATCTCATGAAGCAAATGTTCAAAAATATATTAGAAATTGTGTAAGTAAAATTTAAATTTAAAATTTAAATTTAAATTTATTGTAACATTAATATCTATTAAATTACTCTGAATTATAGTCAAATAATCTTATAGTTTGCTGTATCGATGATTACCATAATCTTCATAGGATACAAATACCTAGTACAACATCGATACCTCAGATAGCACACATGGCGACCATATTGTTTAATACAGCAAAAACATTACCAATTCCTTTTTATTCTAAGTATGGATTTTCAGTTCACAATTTTAATGGCGTAGACTCTGTTCTCCTTAAAACTATTCTTTGGGAACAATATGGTTTCATTTGGCAACAGTTATAATTTTGAAAAAATTAATTGGAGGTGGATTCGTGATATAATATATGCAAATGAATCTGAACTTATTGAATCACTAGTAGTACATTCTTATGGCGCTGATATTTTTGAAAGATATGGACGTCAATTTAATCTAATAAAGCTTGTTGACTTAATGGAATTGGATTTAAAAAATATGAAAAATTATATTGATGCTATTAAAACATTTATAGGGTTTGTAAATTTAATCAATTTTATAAAATTATTGTAATATTATATTTAAAAATTAACAATATAAACTTATATTTAAAAGATTACCTGAAATGCAGGAATACTTAAATAATTCTATAATTCTTGTTCCAGCGGACTTTCCTGGACAACTAAATATAAGAAAAGCTATCGTTCAAAGATTAGTACTTCGCAACTTAACGATTCCAAAAGAAATTACTCATCTAGTTCCATTTCTTGGTGCACTTCACCTATCATTAAATACACATGAATCAGTTTTTTTAGTATTCTGGAGTTTTTTTAATCTTTTATACCAAACTATATTTAGTAAAAAACAAAAACTTGCTGCTAAGCCACGACCCTAGCGAATTAATCTTTTACTTTATCTAGCACATGCAGGTTGGCAAATAATTAAAGAATATGTAATAGTAAGATTTGGGCTCTCAAAAGATATTGGATATAGGACATTTTTCGATTTATTGGACAATTTAATACCAGCAACACTTGATATATATACTATTTTGTTTCGAGGTAATCATTTTGATGAATATGTTAGCACTGTATTTAGACTATGGAGTGTTATGAAAAGATTTAATTGGCATAACTATGATAAGATTTTACTTGCATTTATTTCGGACATTCATTACTGGAAAATGACTGGACATTCTATAATAGATACTTTAAAAAATCATTTGAATATATTTGATGAGTACCCAGTCGAAAATTTCCATAGCCTACTTCGACATCACACGAATGCTAAAGTTAATACAGCAAAATCTCTTAGACGTGATGCTTTGTTTATAGATAATCTTCGACACAATAATGATTTTATTACATCGTTTGCATCTAAACGTGATTATCCATATACAAAAAAAGACCTTGATGAATTAGTTAAAGCTACAGCAATTTTTCTCTTGGATTTTTTTGAAAATGTTTGGAAATATCAAGGCAAGATGGAAAAAAAAGTTGAAGGAAAAATTATTAAAAAAGTTTATTGTTACTTTCCATATATTGAATGCAGATTTCCATTAGGTGCTTTACTATTAGGATACCATTCACAAACTATACCAAGTCAGCATAATTTTTGTGATCGTATTAATTGTTTTGAAATAGTAGATAATAGAATTAATGTGTTAATATGTGGACATGCCTATCATGAAAAATGCTTTCAACTACAAGGTCTACGATGTAAACATTGTTTTTTATATCTGTCTAAAGCTATTGATGATTTAGCAGATTCATATAATCAACGATTATGTTCAACAGACGAGGATAAAAAAAATAAATCAAATAAAAATAATAATAATGTTTTGCTACCAGAAGATTGTGATTTGGATGAAGCTAAAATATTAAATTCAAAAATTGAAAATAATCGATTAAAAGAAAAAATAGCAGGTATGCAAATCAAGTTTTATTAATCCTGATATAATATAGCTAATTAAATATTATTATCTGTTATATTATTTTAGCATTTGTAGAAAATTCTTCACGTTTTGGGTCAATTAACTTGTCTAATAGAAATGAGTTTTCTTATACTACTCATAATCCATTATGTGATATTACAAACATTCTTTAATTTTTGTGCTAATTGTTGCTAAAATTTTTCAATTTTTGAAGATTAGTTAATGTAATTTCTGTATATAATAAAAAATAAACATTTTATATTGCTTGTGGCTTTAAAGCAATTCTAATATCAATAAATTCATTTTAATGTGTAGTTAAAGCTTAATATAGCGAAGTTTATAAGTTGATTAAATAGTTTTGATATATGCCCAAAAAAATTTTTATCGAATTTGAGTTGTATTTATTAGATTTTTTTAAATTCGTCAACTTTTAGCTGTAAGTTATATAAGTTAAATTTTTTAGTTAATATTATTGATTTCGATATAATAGCAAGTTAATAACGTTTGAAATAATGAATTTCTACATAAAAAATATTTTGATATAATAAAAATTTTTTTATAACAAATATTTATTCGAATGTGTAAATTTGTTTTTGATATCTGAATTAATTTTGATTGGTTAATAAGTAAGTCATATGATCTGAAAATCACATGCAACTCTAAATTTGATCAACCAATAAACGGATTTTTAACTATGCTGTTTTAGTTAGTATCGAATATCCCCTTTTGTAATAAACCGTTTAAATTAACAAATAAAAGTTAATAGTAAAAACACTTGCCTTATATAAGTTTGGTGCCTGCCTCTACCATCCGGGGTAGGTTTTTCTTTGACGAAAGTCATTGATTAACCCACGACACTAGAAATCAAATTCAAAGCGATGTTTGGTTAAACAATTCTCATAAAACAGATAAATATAGTACTATAAGATGCAAATCATGATATGAGATTTTGCAGATGTACTGTACGTATGGTACAGAAAATCTAATTGGTTATGCATATAATTGATCATGATCGATTAAAAGTTATGATCATTATAATCGATCAAAAAATTATAATCGATAGAACTAACTTTTTGAAATCTATCAAGTTCGAATTTTTAATCATAATCGATTAACTTTATGATCGATCATAACCTTTGATCGATTATAATCGATCAAAAGGTTATGATCGATCATTGAGTTTGATTGATCATGATCGAACACAAAATTTCGTGATTGATCATGACCAATTCGACCAAGCAATCGGTCATATCATGTTCATTCGCAACCTCTACCATAAATGCGTGCATACTTTCGTGCAGCACGAATTAAATCATTCGAAACCTAAAAAAAATCGAAAGCTTAAAAAGAAAAGTAAAATTGGTATTGTAGTAATAAGTTCAAATAGGCTATTTACGTCTAAGTTTTTTTTAATAATTTCATAGTTGAAATCATTTGCAATTATAGACAATACCCGTTGACGCCCATCTATGCCGCATTTATTAATTTTCAAAGAATTGTAAAAAGAATTCCAAAAAGTATTCGTAGATGAGTATAAGAGAGCTAATGTAACAAATCCAAGATTATATAATGTAGACAAAGAACTTCTATCACTATCCGGAGTAATTGACTGAGACCAAAACTCAAACTATAGAAATTAATTCATATCAATTAAGTATACATATAAATTGTAAAATTTATTAAAATGGTTACTTACGTTTGACTGATCTTTTTTATATGGGTAATATCAAAACAACCAACATTTTTTAGCATTGTTTTCCAGGCTCAAAATTCCTATTCTCCAATTTCATGTTCTATTGGGTAAATCAGCTGCAGGGCCATCCTTAATTCAATAATTGTATTTGGTTGTTCTAACCAATTGCAAAAAAAATGATACCAATTTATAATCACCATTATATGATATTTAAGATGATAATGTAAATGTTAGTCATTAATTCTTTGTTATTCCATTTATTCAAGGTACAATACGGGATTTGAGCTACTTGTATAAGATTTTTTTGTATTGATTAGTTAATCCAAAAAGTTGTTTCTATTATATTTCTGTAGAATTCCAATTTTTGACCAAACTAAATCTGAATTTTGTTCAATTAAGTCTATACATGCATTGCATTCGTAGTAAATTGATACTCTGCAGTGATTTTTATCAATTTCTTGAAAAAACAAAGCCTGACTTTTATTATATTGATATATGAAGGCTAATTTAAATTTGGGGCCTGCTAAATTCGTTGTAATTTCATTAGAGCACCCAATTTTTACTATCCAAATTCGAAGGATCCCAAGTTGAAAATTTTACAAGGACGAAAGAGTAAATCTGACAGTAATTCATCTGTAATAATTGTTTTATCAAATCTTAGAACTTCTGGACCTGAAAATTTTGTCTTGGTTTTGAAAACTTGATGATATACAGAAGAAATAGCTACTGTTGCTGTTTCACATATATCACTTTGAATATCACCATATTTACAAATATACTCAGGGCATGGACCAAAAGCAGAATTAGATTGAACTACTTTAGTAATAAATTTATGCGCTTTTAATATAACTAATGTTTTGAAATACAATCAAATAGAGTATAGTGGGATTATTTCATTTGCTTTATCAATGGGTCGGGAAGCCACCAATTATGGCAAAAAGGCCCAAAATGCAAGCTTTCATCCCAAATACTGCAAGAAAGTAATAAAATTGTATATTCTTTGTGTTTTGGCATGTAAAAAAAAATTGTCTAGTAAACTTTAGTAAATTCTAATACACGTTCAAAACCTTTAAGTTAATTATCCTCGCATTTTAATATTTAAATTCACTGATTTGCATACGGATCACAAATTAAACTATTAATTCGTGATTCTTTTGTAAACAATAGTACTATCATAATAAAAGTTGGGGGGAATCTAATATAAGTTTTATAATAGAGCTGAATCCAGCTTCACCCACAAGGTAGGTCATCTTTTTTTCAAGATAACCTTTCTTGGAGCTCTAATAAAAGTTATAGAGCTGATTTTTGTGGTTCTAATAGTAGTAAAATCAGTAAAATTGATCTGGTGGTTGTTGAGATACCTTAGCTTTTCTTCTTACAATCATATAAGGTTTCTTTAAAATTTTTTAAAGAAATTTTATATGATTATAAAGAGAAAGGCTAGGGTATCTCAACAACCACCAGGCCAATTTTACCGATCTTACTACTATTAGAACCACAAACATCAGCTCTATAACTTTTATTAGAGCTCCAAGCAAGGTTATCTTGAAAAAAAGATGACCTACCTTGTGGGTGAAGCTGGATTCAGCTCTATTATAAAACTTATATTAGATTCCCCCAACTTTTACTATGACAGTACTATTGTTTACAAAAGAATCACGAATTAATAAAGTTATAAATATAAGTTTGTTAGGTTTAATTACAAAATTTCATTAAGATTAAATTAATATATAAGAAGTACTGTAATCTAACTTTAAAATTTTTTAAAATTTTTACTAGTAAAACCTATATCCAAATTTATATATAAAAACTAGATATAATTTTTTAAAATTTAAAGTAATATAACTTGAGATATAATATTTTGTTATTAAAGAAATTTTTGTAATTAGAATTATTTTTTTATATTAACTAGGTGGTCCAGTTATATTTATTGTGAAAACTATAGTTACATATACAAATGCTATTACTATGGTTCAATCTACTGATCTAAAACTAAAACTATAACTCAGCCAGTTACCATAAGCACTTAACCGTGACCTGCCAAGGATAGATAATATCTCACTGTATCCATTGTACCTAATGGCCTCAAGATATAGCTCACTGACAGAGATCTATCAGCTTGTCTGTCCTACCTAATTTCTTTCAAACTTCTTTCACCTAGATCCTGGCAGAAAAGTTAAACAAACTACTATCTGCAACTAACAAGAAAGATAAAAAAACACAAAGTATATGAAGGGGGTATAAGGGGAAAGTGAAAAAAGAAAGATAATAATTGGGAAATCTACACATTCTAAATAAAAACCTAAAGTAAATGGACAAGATGAAAAAAGTAAAAGAAAAAAAAGTGGTCAGACATACATATATTGTGAAAAAAAAAAGAAAACTATGTAAAAATTCTCTAGTGGTTTCTCCGAAAAGACCTCACGTGTCATTCATTGTTTATTTTGTTTCCAAAACATACTTGTAACCTTGAATCTAAAATAGTAGGTGCCTTCCTAATTGGGACAGAGTAAAAACTGCTGATCTTTTAAAGGGGGCACGCCGAAACGCCCACTTTTTGGAATTTTTGGGAAGCTGTTGACACCAAAAAAAATTCTCCAAACCCAAAGAGAATGTAAGAGTTATGCCATACAGAATAATATATCTAACCAGACTTTTGCTTCTATATTCATATCCACAAGGCTTGACAAAACTCCAGAGTTGCTCTACTACTTCTTTGCTCAATAGTACCAAAGCCCGCAAAGGTGCCTCGCTTAAAAGTCTGCATGTCTTTTTCATCTTTATTTCATAGCACAGAACATCCAGTGAATGGTCTTTGTACCTGACAGCAGCTTGGTGAAGTTTTGTTGTGTTAAATATGTTAGCTGTATAGTTTTTCGTAGTTCGATTTTTGTGGAAGGTTTGGTAAAAGGGATAGTTGGAAAGAGTTGTTTTTGTAATTAGAATTAGATATTAAATATTTATAATTTTAATTAAGAATTTAAAAAATTTAATTAGTAAAAAAATTTTAAACTCTAGTTAAACTCATATAACTTACTATGTAAAGTAATAATTTGCAAAATTTTTAAAGTAAGTTTATAATATATAAGTAATAATTTTACAATATAACTAATAATAATTTTTTTTTTATAACAAGCCTTTACAAATTTTTATTTATTAAAACTTTTAATTTGCAAAATATATTAATAAAATATAATTGTAATTAAATTTACAAATGTATAAAATCTAGTATATTAAAAATCACAAAAAATACAATATTAAAAAAATGTTTTTATAAAAACTTTATTATTAATTTGAAAATAAATATTGCTAAGCAATTTTTGAATACTTATTAGATTTTTGTATATAAAAAAAATTTAGCTACTAATTTTTTTAAATTTTTAATGCATTTTTTAAAATGTACTAAATCTAGTACAAAAGAGTAAATTCAATCTATTAATATAAAAAAAAATAGAAATTATAGATTACATATTTTGAATTAAATATACTAGTTATTTTATTTAATACAAAATTTACTCCTTAATTCTGAAACTCTTAATGAATAAAAGTTAAATATTATATAATTTTGTTATTAAACCATTTTAAGAGCTAGTTTTATAAGGCCTTTATCATTATAATAAATGCTCAAATATTCAATAATTTCTTCATTTTTTCTTAGTAAGATAGATTGATTATTAAAAATTAATTTTTTATATAAAAGTGATTTAAAATTTAGATTGAATTTTTTGATTATATATGAATAGGCCTGATTTGAGTGGTTTACTTGAATATTGTTGAGATTGTTAATTCAGATGGAATTCTTTATAAAGATAATAAATTTTCACTATATCAATGTTGCTTATATAAACTAATCTGAAGTGATTATAATCCTAAAATTATAAAGTCCACTACACTTTACATTCTCTACATACAGTAGAATTAGGTTCCTTTACCCGATTATTAAAGAATCAAATTGATATAAACCCGGGACCCTATATTGAGGCATACTTGGCATAATATAGAACTCTAATTGCCTTAACTACTCGAACCAAATCTTTCCAAGTCTCAACTAAACCTTAAATTATTAGAGTTAAGGTTCCCATGAAAAGTATTGGTGGTGTAATTTAAAATAATATAACTATTATTGTAGCATAATTTATATGACAATGCAACAAGCATGTTCTGGCATTTGCCATGCCTTCGTATAGCTCAAATGTCAATTCCATTGAGAATATCCGGTTATACTAAAGCAAGTGTTAACAAACGATCGAGACAGTGGCAGCCGTGCCGCTAGCAATTTTAAAGCAATAATAAACAAAGTATAGGCAAATATACTAGATGATATAGCTTTTAGATATACAAAATGTATATAAATCTTAATTGCTAAACGTATCAAAATTTGAATTTTTAAAGATTTTGATATAAGTCTATATATAAAAAAATTTTTTTAAATAAAAAAAACACTCCATCATGAGAACTTTAGGTTAGATAATTCTTTTATTTAATTATCATTAGCTATAAATCTTTCTATTTAAACGTATGTACGTACTTCACTAAGATAAACGGATAAACATTCTTATCATTTTAATTTCTAAATTTGGGAATACAATAAAGATTGCTTACATAATTTGATTTAAATAAGAATTTCTTAAAAGAATTTTATACCTGTGCACCGTAATACAACATGCCAATAAAAAAGTTTGCGACACTTTGATATCAAAAGTTTTTTTTAGACTCTTATTATTTCTTCATCATGTCAGACAATAACGAATTTGATATAACTGACATAAATTCTTTCAAAACCTTTATTAATGGTATATTTAATGAGGATCAAATCATAACGGACCAAACCCCAATCCCAGTTGATAGCGGACAAGATCTTATCGATCAATTATATTCAAAAATTTACAAATTATTTAATGAAGGTGGAGATATTCCCAATATAATTAATAACTTCCTCAGGGCGCACAATAAGTCGGCACAAGATATTTTAGATTGGTTATTATCACATCAAAACGAGTCGAAATATACTTGTATTTTAGGATTATTTTACTTTTACGAAATTGGAACAAAAAGAGCAAAAGAAAATGTGTATAATTTATTTTCAAACGCAGCAGAAACTGATAATATTGCTAAAATTTTTGTTGCAAAATGTTATGAAAAAGGCTTGAATGTTAGCCGGGACAAGAATAAAGCAATTGTATGGTATATAAAGGCAAGCGAATGTGCAGCAGCAGAATATTTTGTTGGATCTTATTATTTTGAACAACAGAAATATCGCGACGCATTTGAATGGCTCGAAAATTCAGCAAAAAAAGGACATGCGATGGCATTACACACTTTAGGTGTGTGCCATCAGAAAGCTCTTGGAACAAAAGTTAATAATGTTGAAGGATTTAATTCATTTTATAAAGCAGCTAAACGGGGTATACCAAAATCACAATATGAACTCGCTAAGTGTTACGAATTCGGTAATGGGACAGAAAAAGATTTAGATAAAGCATTAGATTGCTATAACAATGCTAAAAACAGTAGATATGATTGCCACAATGACATACAGAGAGTAAGACATAAATTAAGAAATGCAATGTAATATGTGTCCCCAGGTGCAGTTTGTAATCATAATTTAATGTTATTAAAGAAACTCGTTATCTGTTATTAAGTAATGGCTAAATTGTTACTATATCATATTGATACGTATTAAACTGTATGCCTACTCAATAATTACCAATTTATTTCATTATAAATCCCGCAAGAATTTTGAAATGCATTAAGACACTTTTATTATAGTTACAATTCGTAAATATAGTATTCAATTTTCTTTTCTTGCGCAAAACTTAATTTTATTGTACGTACGTACGTACCTGAGCAATCTCATTTCCAGTCTAGTAGGCATTTAGTAAAGTAGTACAATATGATGCACAAGTGGGTCATGGACTAGGAAAATCCATCTCTGACACTTTTTATCAATTTCGAGATTTTTGATTCAAAATAAAGTGCCAGTTTCTATTTTATGTTTTTCACTTTTTACTCTACATTGATATAATAATTTATCGGGATATTTTAACATGAAGGTTTAAACGTAGTGTTCTAAAAAATAGATTAACGGCAAAAGATTGACGGCTCAATTAAATTGGATTGGTAATAGGGTTGTTAAATTTCATGCAAATTACTTGAAATTTACTGACGTAAATTACACTGTAATTTACGTTGTAAGGTATGTAAGTTATACGTATAAACTCAAAATAACAATTTATAAAATTTGGCTTAAATTTTATACTATGATTTGGTTTTAATTGGTCATTTGTTTAGCCATTGAGGCTGGGTCAAGTTGATGGCAGAAATTGTCATACCCAATTTTAACTCGTTGTCAAATAAGTTAGGCCATACAAAGTTAATTTTTCGTTTTGCATAACCCGCCGACCCAATTGTTCCAAAAAAAAATTTTTTTAAATTCCTATTGTGCCAATTATTCCATTTATGCCATTTAATTTTTTTTCTGGTGTCACCCGATGATGACCTTGGTTTTCCGGAATTACCCGATAGGTCCGATAAAAAAAATCAAAATTTTCTGATTCCATGTTATGCAAACCGAAGAATTAACTTTGCGTGACCTTAGATGCGAACATGAATTAATTTAGGCCACGCAAAGTTAAATTTTTTTTTTAAAAAAAAAACGACCCGCAAAATTAACTTTGCGTGGCCTTATAACAACACTAATTGGCAATCAATGTTGTTTAGGGAAATTCTATTTTGACCCGGGTCAAAATGACCCCCTCTTGGAATTTAGGGTTAGTGCGGGCCAAAATTATGTTAATGACGGGCGCAGTAGGCGCGGCGTACATGGATTTAAATTTGCGCGTATATTGGGGCTCCCCGTATATATGACGCGCATATAAATTTTTTTTTTGTACGTTTTTTTTTGCGTTTGCGCCAATAAAATTTTTTTGAATTTATAACACTATGACGGCTGGTTTTGTATACTAAAAAACCCGGCTGGCATCAGCATAATTCTGGCCCACGCCAACCCTAATTCCAGCCCGCACTAACCCTAAAATTCTGCTGGGGTTATTATGACCCGGGTCAAAATAGAATTTCCCTTGTTTATATGTTTTTTATTATTTAATTAAAATTAGGTAAGGATTAGTATCAAGGCATGTCTTATAGGTAAAATTGTCTTCCTGGCATTTTTTATTAATGCTTTCGACGGTTTTCACTTTTGTCTTTGTTTTTGTCTCGGGCTGATCCGTGAAGATCAAATTTGACAATTTCATTACCGCAAAATACGGACCCCCATGGCCATTTTACTTATTTGCGCGGGTCATACAAAAACCGATTTTGTAAATAAACTAAGTGCGTTAGATAAAAATTTAGGGTTAGGACCAATTAATGTTAGAGGCTATAAGGTTAGAGTGATGTTTACTATGTAAATTTCATTCCCGTCATTTTTAATTAGTGATTTAAACAATAGTTTTTGCACATTTTCGCTTTTTTCTTCTTTTGGCGTGTTGGGATTCTTCGTCGGGCTGATCCGGAATAGTCAAATTTTGCACTCTCCGATTGGCTTCCTCTCCAGGAGTTTGTATTACCCGCGCAAATAAGTGGATGCCCCCATGGCGTGTACCCTCCACCAGTTTTACCCGGGTACATAGGTATAATACATACTATATGTATCATCCCAGGTAGATATAGTAAAGCATATTGTTTTAATGTAAATGGAAATACCCGGGGTACACGGGTCCGTATTTGACGGTAGCTGTCGATCACGTGAACGCACCTGGCTTTAAATGACCCTCAAAATGGAAATTCCCTTCAGATGGTCGTTTTGCTGGACCATGACCAAATATATATTCTTCTCGCTCAGATCTCTTTATTAGGCCACGCAAAGTTGATTTTTCGTTTTGCATTGCCTTTTTTTCAATTTTTTCAAATTTTTTTTTTTAGATCCCAATTGTGTCAATTGTTCGATTTTTAACATCTATTATTTTCGCTATTTTCATCCGGTGTCACCCTATGAAACCTTAATTTCCCGTAATTGTCCGATAGGACTGACGGAAAAATATGACCGCCGGCCCAATTTTCTTATTCCTTGTTGTGCAAAATGAAAATTTTGCCTTGTATAACCTTAAATATGAACATTATTCTACTGTATTTCAAAAAAAAAAATCCGTCCGTCCGTCCCGAATTTTGAAATTCATGTAATGCAAACGAAAAATCAACTTTGCGTGACCTTAGAAATTATGAAGTTACATGGTGGGAGTAGTGCTCCACTTTAATATATTTCTATGTTCGCGTGGATTTTCTCATGTGAAGAAGCATGAATGAAGATCGAGCCCACGCTATGGTGTGGCGCATTCCACTTTAACAGAGTAGCAAGCTCACGCTTCGGTGTGGCGCATTCAACTCGCTATATATGACAACGAACAGGGTTCTAGATGCAATGAATGAATAAGGGCGGGATGATGAAGATGCAGGATTTGTAATCGGAGAACAAATGAACAAGACAGGCGAAGTAAGTAAGTATTAAAAGTATTAAGATTCACAATTTACTCCCAACATGTATCGTCATGCACTTCATGCATATATATAACTTCTATCACATGAATATCTATATGTAATCTCTATCAATACAATCAATATGCATATCTATTGTCTTTTCATATACGCCTTTTTTTCATGTACATACGTCGTACGTACGTAGGTCTTTCTGCATATACCGTATTTTATGCCCTCCCCTGTCGGATTATGCGGATATTTTTTATAAAAATTGCCGGCATGTCAACAATTGTAGAATTGCTGTTATGCCAACAAAAATCAAGTCGATATTAACAATATTGCTTTTGATTAAATAACTATAGAAATATCCGCATGCCCGATAATGCGGGATGGTTTGGCTCGCGATAATAGCCTGACTTCTGTCAATGAATAGGGTTATAGACGTACGTACATTGTGACAGTGGTGGCAATCGGCTATGCGAATAAAATACGCTAACAACACACTATCTAACTAAACCAATGTCCTTTAATAGTGCAAGGCTCTTGATCCTCGAATTGGTAGGCAGAAAGAGTGGTAGATTTGGTCCGGGTCTCGAGGTTCTTTAGGGTCTTGCCGCGGCGTGATCAAGCGAAGATAAGGATTTCTTTTATTGTAAATGATTCTTCTGGTAATGGTTCAAATTCCACTCTATTTATCTTATTCTTCTTTTGTTTCAGGGCGCAAGGTATGGAAGGTTTTATTGCAATCGTTAATATTATTAACGATCGTCACGTGATCAAGGGCGAAATTGGATGATTAATTGAACAATGACATCGATTGATTGTTCGATAAATCAGGTAATCAAAGGGTTTAATCGACTCATGATTTTAAATAAAAAGTGATTAATTCGATCTTTCTTCCTTTAACCGGGTTATAAACTAAGCGCGAATGACGGGTTACAACTAGTGATGTGCCGCGTATAGTACAGTATGCAAAAAATTTTTTAGAATATTCTAGAACAAATCATAAAACTATTCATATCTTAAATTTTCCCTTATGAAACTGCCTTTTATCTTCTAAGCAAATTTATTCCTTGCAAAATTTTGTATATAGATAGTTTATATATCATATGCGTACTATACGTATTTCACATACTATACACACTATACAACTATACGTACTGTACGCTAAAAAAATTCAGACATCATATAAATGTCACATCACTAGTTACAACTAAAGACACGACTTTTACTTTAGAATAACGAATATTCTACGGGTGCAAGTGAAATCCAATAATCGATTCATTACAACAATTTTGGGTTAAAGGGAAACTTCTTAACACTTCTACTCTGATTTTGACTAAAACTCGAACTCTTCGTCAGTTATCTTTATTGGAGCGAAAAGGGGGGTATTATATACTTTTCTCCTCTTAATAAATACATGAATTTTAGACTAACTCTATTAGGCCACGCAAAGTTAATTTTTCGTTTTGCATAACCTGGCGTTTCAAAATTCCGGTCGGCGGGTCGGATTTTTTTTTTTTTTTTTTTTTTTTTNTTTTTTTTTTTTTTTTTTTTTTTGTTTTTTAAATTAACTTTGCGTGGCCTAAATTAATTCATGCTCACATCTAAGGCCACGCAAAGTTAATTCTTCGGTTTGCATAACATGGAATAATTAGCACAATAGGAATTTAAAAAAAAAAATTTTTTTTGGAAAAATTGGGTCGGCGGGTTATGCAAAACGAAAAATTAACTTTGCGTGGCCTTATCTCTATAGAATCGTCTCTGACTCACTATGACCTTGGGGTAAAGATGCCTGACGAAATAATTTTTGCGATGACGAAATGGTTTCGTCATGGTTTCGTCATGACAAACCTTGACGATTGACGAAACCCCCGACGATTGACGAAACCCTATGACGAATTGACGAAACATATGACGAATTGGCGAAACCTATGACGAATTGACTAAACCCTTGACGAAACCTCTAACGACTGTTGAAACATTGGCAACCGATTCAGCCAGTAATTAATAAACAGCAAGCTTCTATATAATGATCTTGGATACACTAAACCTTAAATTGTTTCAAAAGAATGTTATTTCATTATAAGGTTTCATTGGCTTTTTCTTTTTTCTTCTTTCGCACGTGATCAAATCTATCCGGAATAGTCAAAATTTGTGCACGCGTTTATTTCGTCGATTCCGGCACAACCCGATATAGATTCCGAACACGTGGAAGAGAACTTGGTGTACTAATTAAAAATGACGAGAACGAAATTTACATATAATGAGCACCAATCTATCGTTGTAGTCTCCAATACTAACACCTAACCCTAACTTCTATCTTTACGCGCTTTGTTTATTTACAAAATTTAATTTCCTTTTTTGATTAGTTATTCGTAAATAAGTAAAATCACGATGGATAACGAGAATGTAATGGATATCTATATTGTTATCCAACCTATATTGATTCTCTATCGCTGCTAATTATGCATTATCGCCTGTTCTGTTAAAACATCGTTTTTAGCTCTTATCGTTATCGTTATCGACCGCGATTTTCCTATGGACCTAAAAGGTTAATTAGGTTATATTCTTTTGTTGGTGATACTAGATTAGACCCTTTTGCGGGTTATTGAAACACTTCTTAATTTTTATAAATGCGGTAATCAAATCTATCTTGTATGAATATAACTCATCAGGTTTCGTCATAGTTTCGTCAATTCGTCATAGGTTTCGTCAATTCGTCATATGTTTCGTCAATTCGTTATAGGTTTCGTCAATCGTCAGGGGTTTCGTCAATCGTCAATTCGTCAATTGGAAGCACCTGACGAAATGATTTCGCCATTCGTCAATGACGAATGATTCGTTATTCGTCAGACATCTTTACCTTGGGGCGAAGGTCAGAAGTGGCTCCCTATGCCTCGAGGCGTACTTGGTTCGAGAACTGACTTTGCACTGGTGCCGGAACCATAATTATATTGTGCCAGCCCTATGAAAAAACATTTTCGGAAAAACATGGCAGCTGAACACAGAAACATACGTAATAATACGTAAAATGTACACTTTCCGTGTTTTTGAACAGGAAAACACACTGTATTTTCCGTGTTTTCTAAAACACGGAATGGCATTTTCCGTGTTTCAAAATACAGTGTGTTTTCCTGTTCAAGAACACGGAAAGTGTACATTTTACGTATTTTTTACATATTTTTATGTATGTTTCTGTGTTCAGCTTCCATGTTTTTCCGAAAAATTTTTTTCATAGGGCAGTACATAGAGTTAACGGTGCCAAGGCTGGGCTAAAGACATTGTTTAGCGGAAAAAAAAAGGAAATAAACAAACATTGGCAGCGAAATGCCAGGTGCAAGAACTGGATTGTGGCCATAGCGTGCGCAGTTACCATGTGTTTAATCTAGATTAATCACACGGCTTGGCAGAAAGAGAGATAAACAAACATTGGCAGTGGAATGCCAAGTGCGAAAACGGGTATGTGATTATTGTTTGGTGAAAAAGGAAATAAACAAACATTAGCAGCGAAATGCCAGTTGGTTTGTGACCTGGCGTGCGCAGTTGCCATGTGCTTAGACCGGAAATCGCTGCGGCACATTTCTAATCTATTTGGGGCTATGCCGAATTTAAACAAACAATGAGTAATGAGAAATAACACTAGAAAATATCCTAAGTAAACAAATAATAAAAAAAAAAAAACTTGGGACGGAGCCCTTCACAACGTACGTACATACGTGCGTTAAGAAAAATAAAATAATGATTAATCTAATTCCGGGTCTATTCCCGGTTCTATTTTTCAAGGCTGTTATGTAACAGGCTGTTATAAATGGATTTATCCTTATTTAATTAATTATCTACAATAAATTCAAGTCAAATTTAAATAGTGAAGCCAGAACTTCAGAAGGCTGCACTAATTAATCTCGTAGTTCATGAAATTCGTTATCTAAAAATAATTTCACTAATTATTAAAATCCAATTATTGTTATCATGAAATTCGTTATCTAAAAATAATTTCACTAATTATTAAAATCCAATTATTGTTATCATGAAATTCGTTATCATAATGAAATCCAATTATTGTTATCATTGTTTTTGACTTCTTTTGAATTCGATCTATAAAAAAAAAAAAAAAAAGCTCCCAGCGCATGGGCAGGCGCATAATTTGTTAATTATTGCAAGCATTTTGTTTCATTGAAATTAAGCCAAGACAACTAAGCATATTTATTAAAAATTCAATCTATCTAAAATTTACAAACCCAAGCTCGCTTTTAATTGCCAATTTTGTAATTCGATACTTAGCCTCTGACTCAGTAGCTTATCGAATTTTTATTTTGACATTCTAACAAGACAAAAATTTTTTTTTCTTTCAACAATATCTAACAATAAATCATTTCGACGTTAGATGCAGATTCTATTTTTGTTACATCTTGAAAATCAGTTTCATGACGACGTAATATTCTATTTTTACTGTTTGCAATGAAATTTTTCTTTTGCATACATTAGCATAGTGGATTTACGTCTTGTTGCTAAATAAAAAAGATCAGATACTTTATATATTTTAAAAAATTATTTTAAAATAAATTTTAACCCTTTATATTTGATTCAATTTGTTGCTTTTATTTTGCTTTTACACTATCATTTGGTCTGAGTTGGATTTGTTTAATTTTTAATAGCCTTTTATCGTATAGTTTTAATGCGAAACCAAGATGTAAAACATGCCATTTCAGAAATTTTTTTCATTGTCAACTGATTTTCTACTAATGATTCGGTTTTTCCAAATTTATCATTTATTTAACGTTTTAAAAGATTTATATGTTTATTTCTTCGAAATCAGAGGTTTCTTGGTCAAATTGGAATTCTTCGTTGCGGATATATTATTCATATTTGCATCAATCGAATAAAAAGTGGATTGTTACCATAAAGAAAAAATATAGGAATCATCATAATATCAATCATAATAAAGTTGAATATTTGAATTGAAGTATCGAAAAAATATGTGATCATACGCCTGAGTATAATTTTTCTTTTCTTTTTAATTTCCGTGCGTACTAACTTATATTACCGTACTTTACTAATTTGCAATACTCTTAGTCGTTAACTTTAAGATCATCATGAAGACCATGCATTATCGAAGAATCCATAAACAATAATTTTCGAATAACATAAATTATTTTTGTTCCCGAGGCTAACATATATCTGTATTTGGCAAGTCAGAAAATGTTTCAAGGCAAAATCTTAATTATAAGTTTTAATAAATTGTAAAGCATAATTTATTTATTTATACATGATTATTTGAGAAGCAATTAATTTCACAAAGCAAATATATTTAAAGTTCCTTTTAACTAATAAGTTTTAAACGAAGATTTTCTGCATTCATCGTCTTCACCTTAGCCTATTACCGAATTTACCATATAAATATGGAATGATTCCCCCCAAAATAATAGCAGACCAAGCAATAACATATGGTATATAATGTAATTTTCTATCTTCAGTAGCCGGGAGAGGAAAGAATGTTACAATCGCCATTAGTATTATTAATATCAAAAACGAAACACACAAGATCGTCGCTTTGAAACAAGAAACAATTGTTGGGAATTTGTTTTGTAAAACCTAGTTTAGAGTAGCAAAAGCTATATTAATACCGGATAAACATTATTAAATATTTTTCAATTGGTTATAACATACCACCAAGCTAATTGCACTAACGCCGTGATATAATATAGTTAGGTATAGAGATGTAGTTATAAAAAACAAAAAAATATTCCAGATTGTCGGAAAGAAAATAGTTAAAATTATACAATAAGCCAATTGGAATAGTAGTGCATTTATTGGTGTATTGTATCTTTCGTTGAGTTCATAAAATTTTGAACAAGCAATTAAATCTTTTCTTGCGCCATAAACTATAATTCGAGAGCCACTAATGGAGTATAAAAACCAATGGTCTTAAAATTAAATCTTATCATTATTATTGTGAAAGAAAATTAGTAGCACTACCTGTAAATCATTGCGGCGACAGCTCCACAAGAGGAAATTGCAATAAGTATTGAGATTATTCTTTTTCCAGTTTCGCCAATCAATGCTTTGCCAAAATTTATAGCAATAATTTGGCTAGGATCATCTCTTATAACTGCATCTTCAGGATTTACTACTGTTATATAGGCGACATTAGTTAAGACATCTAATCAAAAAATACATAATAGTTTTATTAATAGGGTTAACTAAAAATTATATAAAATTATAATAATACATACAAAGTATAAAAGCAATCCCAACACTATAATTATTTGACTTGGCCACAAGATTAGGTTCGACTAATTCATCAGTGAGATCTATGAAAATTAATCCTTAATGAGAAATTATAAAGAAATATCAACATTGCAAAGTTTAAAAAATTGTTTACAGTTCACATTATTCCATCCTTTAATAAATATGTCATTACAAGAGGATTAGTAGCAAAATGGTTAGTTAAACAGTAAGATTTATGAGGTGTTTTTTATTACAGTAACGTACCTTCATATGCGAACAGAACCTATAAAATTGAATGCATATAATTGTAAAGAAACCTTTAGTATGAACTGAAATCTTTTCATTTTATATCTAATGTAGTCCACAAACCTGTAACATAGCATCTCCATAACTTCCTACTTGTTCTGGAAAAGTTCTTTGATCACTTACTGTATTATTAAATATATTTGTCCAATGGCTTCTGAGATTGACATTATGAAGTTGTATTAAGCCAACAATTATAATAACAGAAAGCGCTAAAATTTTGACTGCGGCAAATATTATATTTATACGGGCAGCTAATCTACTAGAGCGTATGTGATACAAGGTAATAATTGTCAAGACAGCGATTGATATGCAGCGAATTATACTAAATAAGACGTTAAAAATTCAAATCTGTGAATATTAAAATTTAATATTAAAAGTAATAAAGTCAGTCATAAAGTCAATAATAAAGTCAATACTTACATAAAATCTTTGCTAAAATATCCTTTTGGGTCTAAATAATCTCCACTTTCTCCTCGAATTGCAAAAAGAATATATTGAGAAGTGGCATAGGAATCAGCAACTATTGATGCAGGTCGCATTACACTTTTTACAATTAGATTATGTTAATATATTTCGTATAAATTCTACTCAACATATTCTATTTAAACGTATGTACGTACAATATCATAGCATGACTGAATATTTGTGCAATAATTCTTTTGGGCTTTGGAAATGCTTCATCAAGATACAACAGCTCACCAGCTCCATCAGGCAACATTTCACTTAACTGTATAATTAATTTTATTATAAAGCAATTCAGTAATCACATCTATAATTTCAATTATCGTACGGCCATGTTGTTACTGCCATACCAAAATTTTGATTATATTTGCACGGTTGAGTTTAAAAATCTTATTAGACAGAGCTGATTATGTTATCGGCTCTGTTTAATAAGAATTTTAAAACTCAACCGTACAAAATGATAAAAATTTTGGTATGACAGTAGCAACAACAATAACCTGACGAAAATACCGTTATTGTATGGTTGGATAAAAAAATATCGGTACGGTGGTTGGTTTATATCAATCAGAGATGTGGGCCTCGATAGCGGTCCACAAGTCTTTGACAGATATTTGATCCGATCACTGGGTCTACTGGTTTCGTATAAGAATCAGTTATGAGCTTTCCTTTATAGAGTAGCAACCTTGGCTTATTACGGTACGGGAGTATCTTCGTTTGTCTGTACTGGCTTTCAGAAAGTGTCTAGTCGACTATTAATGTTATATGGCTTGATAAGGGTGTCTAAGTTCGCAATTAGCATCTTCGTATACACTCATACCACTGTACCGATATTTCAATTCAACCATAGGATAACTGTAACTAATTTTCTAGTATATCATACCAGCGCATAAACAGAACTACCAAGAAAACTAAAAAGACCTCCAACAATCCAAAATATCAAAGTAATCCCTGGAGATTTGGTCAGTCGCCACACGTTACCAGGCGTCAGAAAAATCCCTATTTTTACAATGTTAACAGGTGATGAGTTCACACAACGTAAATTAATTATCAAAGCAAGCAAACTAAAAATTTCTTTTACCACTTCCAATGATTTCATTTATATTATATGTCACTCCTCCTGTTATTCCCAAAATTTTTTCGAAATTAATTTGATTTGCAGTATTTTCACTTGCCTCTTCATCCATATTCATATCCATATTCATGTATAAAAGCAGAATGAATTACGATAGTTTTTTATAAGCTGTAAGAAAGTCACGACATCGGATATTAGTATTTTATAGATAATATTTGTCACAAATACTGTATGCTACTATTACTATTCATCATTCCTTAATTAGTAACTAATATAATTTGTATTTCAAACAAATATATAAAAGGTGTGTACTTTGTAGTTATTGTGTGGGTATGTAGTAAATCTAGTTACACACGGATTCATATTCCGTGGTCGAAGGAAATTAATATTAATCCATGTGCAACTTGGTTATTCGATATGCACATACAATTACAATCTTATTGCACGATGTGTGATGTACAGAAGTAAATGAAAAAAGCACGGTTTGTTACATAAGACCGTGTAATGTTCATTTTTCAATAAACAATAATGATTATCTAACAATAAAATTAAAAGTATAATTATATGGTAAAAAACGTAATTTGTTATTTTTTTAAACAAATCATTGTAATGCATGAAACGAAAGCAAATATATATACATGATATATATATTGAACTAATTATTCACATCGATATGAGAATAAAGAATCGTCTTTCTAAACGAGCATGATTAATGGTGCAACTAACCTTTTACAATGGCAATAATCACGAATCTTTTTGGTGTTAAACGATTCGTTCCATAATATTATAAAGCTTCTTTATTTAGTAAACACATGGATAAAAACTTACTCTGAAAAGCTATTGCTAAACTCGAAATTTTATTTAATACCAGTTTGCCTTAATAAAAGCGAATCATTTGGTAGAGCAATTATTTTGTTCATTTCACCTTATTGAGATTAAGATATGGATCCACGAATTTCAGGTGAACATTTTCTCTTCAGGCAAATTCTTGAGTTTGACTTTAAAAGAATGGCTTGCCAAATTTCTCATATTTTTCTTTGGCTCATATATATTTTAGTATTCGTTCAAGGATTCACAAATCAAAAGTGAAAATTTATATTACAGCAAAAGAAATTTCTTTTTTTTTTTTGCTTTATATATATTATACGTAGTTAATTAAAGCTGCTTTTATTGATATATTGATGGCATAAATAAGTGATGTAGGTCACTCATTTATGAGCGGAAATTCAAAATGACACATTCGATTCCGAATTGACGGAAATCAATAAGAGACACATAATAGTTTCGGCATGTTCTGAATCCTGAATTACGAACTTAATCTCGGTAACATTGGTGTAAATTGGCAATGACATTTTAGAAATACTAGTTTAGAATTATAGGTTTCCCGACACGGTTTACTCAGGTTAAGACACCATAACCTCCGAACTAATTTGTCACGACAAATTCTCAATTTTGATTAGGCCACGCAAAGTTGATTTTTCGGTTTGCATTCCCCGCCGACCCATTTTTTCAATTTTTCAACAAAAAATTTTTTTTTTTTTTTTTAGATCCAATTGTCAACTATTCGATTTTTGACATTTATTTTTTTTCCGCTATTTTCATCCGGTGTCGCCCAAAGAAGACCTTATTTTCCTATAATTATCCGATAGGATTGACGGAAAAGATAAAATTCCCTATTTATATTCATAGTCGACCAAGTCGACTTTTTAAAAGATCGACTAATTTAGCCGACTAAGTCGGCTAAGTCGACTAATGACATATCGACTTGAAACACTAATGACTGCCGACTTAATTTTTTGATTCCTTGTGAATATTATTTTATTAATTTACATTAAATTAAAAATTAAAAATTTAAAAAAAACCTGACTGACCGACCCAAGTTTTCAGATTCCATGTAATGCAAAACGAAAAATCAACTTTGCGTGGCCTTAGCCAAGAGCAACGATCAAAATTCAGGCCGAAACTACTCAAAAATTTACTAATGAAATTACAACCACCTATTACAGCTGATTTGAAAATTAGTGGGACACGTGATGAATTTTGTGATGATCGATAGCAAATTTCGGTAATTATTTTTCGGTAATAAAAGTATAGTTTTCGATAATGTAATTTTCGGTCGGTACAAAACATACCGCGATAATATATCGCCGAAAATTATAAACTACACTGTTATTACCGAAAAATAATTATCGAAATTTGGATGATTATCACAAAATTTATCACGTGTCCCTATAATTTTCATAAGTGAAAAATATTCCTGGGCTAATTTTACCGTACGATAGGTAGAGTTGCTACTAAAAAGTCGCAATTTTGTGCTCTTTAGAATTAGTCGCAACTTTTGAGAACCTTCCTATTGCTGCAAAAAGATATAAGATCGAACATAAATGTAATTATTGCTATTAGTAAAATGAAATGTTATTGTTGTAATGTAGATTACGTATAATTTAAAATTTTAGCTATATCATAAAATATATATAGTATATTATAACATTAAGATTAATGATGCCTGACGAATTACGTAATAGTTCGTCAGGCAACTTCGAATTGACGAATTGACGAATGACGAAACTCGTGATGAAACCAATGACAAACTCATGACGAATGACGAAACTTGTGCCGAATGACGAAACTCATGACGAATGACGAATGACAAACCGCATAACGAGTCATGATTTTTATATGTGATATATAGCATTAGATGTAATAAATATAAGGAAAAAATAAAAATGGGTTGTTTTATCTGAAGTTGCCCGATGATTTACATTAACCATCCGGATTTTCCGATAGTCTCTGAAGAAAATTACGGTAGCTAAAAATTAATTTTTTAATTTTTGTATGGTCTGTTAATTTTTGTGGTGTTAACATTTGCGACTGTTGATGTTCACATAGCAAACTTTGTTGCCATGTATAGCTGTCAAAGTTTATTTGTTTATGTTTTAGATTAGGATTAAAAGTTAACTGGATATATAGTAAAATCGCAAAAGAAAACTTTTTCTATGTTTTTCAAAATTTCTAATCACGTTTGATATTGGCCAATATCTGTCGATCATCACGTGAACATCAAAATCGATTTAAATCTGTAATTCTGGCAGGCATTGTAACCTTAAATTCTGTTATCAATACAGCAATATGGCATAAGAATTGAGAAGGATGAAAGAAGAGCATCTGAATGGTAAGTCCATTGTAAATTAATTATATTACTGTATACTTCCGAAATTAACACCCCTGAAAATAAGCACCCCAGGCCCGCATTGTGCCAATTGTGACCTGCATTATGATTATGGCCTGCATTACATGTCAAAATAGGGTGCTTAAGGGTAGAGGGTATATAGATCAATTTTATATAGTTTATATAGTATTTTGATTTTTTATATAAAATTGACATATGCTGCTAATAAAATTTTTTCAAAAATTACAACTGATTGGCAGTACCTGCTGCAGGGCAGTACGTGCTGCAGAGTAGCACATGCTCATTTGCAAATTACCATTATAAATTGCTTTAATAGCATACAAAATGTGGCCAAGTTTCATATATATAGGGCAGCCAAATTTAATAGCCAAATTAGTAGATATATGGCAGCCAAATTTAGTATATATAGGGCAGCCAAATTTAGTATATATAGGGCAGCCAAATTTAATATATTTAGGGCGGCCAAATTTAGTATATATAGGGCAGCCAAATTGCTTGTTTTAATAATATATAGGGCAGCCAAATTTCATATTTAATTATAAAAATACTATAACTTCAACCTGCTATAACTTTTTTATAAATAGATTTAAAAAAAAATTAAAAACCATGGAAGTGTTTAGCTTGTTTTGATTTAATATTTTAAGATAGCATTTTTTGGTTACTATTTTTTTGAAGAAGGATTAGCAATTTGAATATCATCAATTTTATTTGTTGGAACTAAGTTGTTTGCACTGTATGTCAATCAATAATTATTGATTAAGTGAACTTGTTTGGAATATCAAATTCATATACACTGAAATTTTTATTAAAATTAAAAAAGTTTTTATTATTTAACTTTTAATTTTTATGTTTGTTGAATATATTTTTTTTAAATTTTTAATTTTTTCATTGAATGTAAAAATCAAAGGCCAAATAATAAAAAGTTGTCCAATACTAATAAAAATTTTAAAGTAAGTGTATTTTGATCTTCTAAATAAGTTTACTTAAGCAACTTTAGTCAATTCACATAGTAAAATTTGGACTTTACTATGTAGTGACTGTTGTTGTGGGGCAAAGACATTTGAGTTTTTTTAAATATTATAAAAGATAAAATTTGATTGGTCAATAGTATTCTCACTAGGAGTAAGAGCTATGCTATATAAATCCTAATTAGGTAATTTACTGCACTTTCCTAATTATCATCAACTTTGGGTCCCAATGTATAAATTCTTCTTATTATTGCTGTAAAAATTTTGTTGCAAAGCCTTTTATTCTTTTTAATACAGAGCATGCAGTTTACTAATACAAAGTAGCAACATTATCTAAATTCAATTAATATATGTATAATGCATAATGTATTTAAGTTGGTTTTTAAAGGAGAGTACAACAGTTCATATGCTTCTGGGCACAACAACAATTAGCATTACTAAAATACACTTAACTCTAACCTTAATTCAGGCTATGTTTTGCCTATAAGTTATGTAAATGCTGTGCCTATAGTTTTTACTAATAAATAAATAATATTTTTTATTTTACCTTTATTAAATCACATTATTTATTTTTAATATAAGCTATTATTATATAGAGGTAACCTTTGTAAAGTCACGCTTTTTCTAATTACCAGAGTGGTATGTGACCAACTTTGTGATTATATAGGAGAACAACTGTATAATAAATAAAAAATAATTAACTAAAGAGCCAATTAATAACTTATTTTATCAATACAAAAGGAACAAGGTTCAGAAACCAGCTTTGGAACCAGGTTTTGGAATTTTTTAAAAACCAGGTTCTTAGGTTTTTGAAATGGAACCTAAAGGTTCCAAACCAAAAACTAATACTAAAGAGCCAATTAATAACTTATTTTATCAATACAAAAGAAACAAGGATCAGGAACCAGGCTTTGAAACCAGGTATTAGAACTTTTTAAAAACCAGGTTTTAAGGTTTTTGAAATGGAACCTAAAGGTTCCAAACCATAAACTGATTCTAAACAAACCTAACAATTCCTATCTATTGGTATATAAATTGTACTTATACAACCTATATTTATCATTAAAAAGAAAACAAAATGATGTAAATAATATATTCTATTTCAAAAAATTTTAAATTTAAGATGAACTTCCGGGTTAATAGCATGGTGGTTATGCTCAAAGGTTGCAAATTGTAAGGTTGCCAGTTCAATCCTCACAAAAGTGAAAGTAACAAAAAGCTAGCCAATTAGGAAACTGAAACACCATGGGAGACAGGGACCTGGGGACATCTATAAATAAACTTAATTTGGCAGCCATTATTTGAGAATTTGTAGCTATTAAATGGACTGCACCAGGACTCTAATTTGGAATAACCAAGTTATGAGATGTAACAAGAGGCTGAAGACTGAATTAATAAAATATTTTATAAACTTGTGATGCAAGTAAGCTCTTGATAGAGCTTATAAAAAAACTCAGACCACCTTGGTGATTGGTGTGATAGATCACTTTTGGGCTGTTTTAAGACAAGCTGGAGAATGTTGAACTTGAATTGGTGGATATATATGAACAATTAAGTTTGGTATATAAATACCAAAAATGTAAGCACCAGCAAGACTGTCAAAGAGGAAAAAAAATTTAAGATGTACTTATATGTATAACATTCCTGGTTTTAGTGTGACTGCATCGCAAAGTTACCCTAATTAGACAATAAAATTTTTGATTAGACTATATCTATTCACATCTCTGTCTAACATAAATGAATTTTATTGTTTGAATGATATTGATGCCAGAAAATCACCTGAAAATCGATCTTCTGCCCTGGGCTTTAAATTTGATTGGATGAACTAACGAAATGTTACACAAATGTTTTACATATTGGTAACGTTTCGCCATTGCAAAAATGGATTTGGGATACGAACTCATACCAAGAATAATCGATAGAGCACCTTCCACCTATAAACTATCAAATTAATTCGGTAATCCGCAGAGTAATTCGGAAGTAAGATGAGAGGTATGTTTGAACGTTTAAATTTAGCCTATAGATGCAATAAATCAATTAAACTCTGAAATTTAAGCCGTTTTATTTGTGAAACTATTCTTCGTGAACCAAACTACAAAAAAAAGACTATAATGTAGGCTAATATGTAATAATATGAATATGGTTTATAGGTTTAGTAAGTCGTGAGAAGAGTTAAAGCGAAGTAGTGGTTCTGTAAAGTACAACGATTATTCAATAAAATTAAAAATCATTTTGATATTAGAGTGAGCATTAAATGTTGTTTCCGATTATTATTATTATTATTATTATTTTACTAGTATTCTAGAATAGGTTTAAATCTTTATTGTTTTTGTGATTTGTTTCTTTTTTTTGATTCGTAAAATAGTATGTTAGGATTTTTTAATAAAATTTTTTGTTTATCAGAATTTTGTTTGTAATAAGATTATAGTTTTAGGCTTGAAGTTATCATATTTTATGAAAAAAGCTTCTGCTAGCATTAATTTAGCCGCAAATATAATTATGTTTTTATACTTTGGCTTTTTTATTCGTAACGATTTAGTTCAAGTTTAAATTTTCGATTATTTTCGATTAACCAATAAAATTTTTATAATATCACGGGATGATCTACAAATATTGGCAAGTCACAATGAAAGCCTTCTATGTTCTGCCCTGTCAATTTCGTGGGAATGGCACAAAGAACTATAAAAGAGTACAGCACATCATCTCTAACTCCCTTTAAAAAATTCAAACGTATTAAATCTGCAATAAATATGGGTATTATTTCGACCATATTCGAGCATAACTTTTCACTAAAATGAATTTGTGTACATATATCATATTAATGAAGATTATGTCTATTATAACAAATTTGATTGCAGTTATTTCTCATAATTTAATTACTGCTATGTAGTTTTCTGACCCGGGTAGTCAACCCGCGGGTCACCCGTGGGTCAACCTGCGGGTCACCCACATGGGTGACCCGTATGAGTTGGTTATAAACTATAAAATACAGGCTGTATCTAGTGTTCTGACTAGTGATGTGCCATTTATATGATGTCTGATTATTTTAGTGTACAGTACGTACAGTACGTACAGTACGTATAGTTGTATAGTGTGTATAGTATGTGAAATACGTATAGTACGCATATGATATATATAAACTATTTATACACAAAATTTTGCAAGGAATAAATATGCTTAGAAATATAAGTCAGTTTCATAAGGGAAAATTTAAGATATGAATAGTTATATGATTTGTTCTAGAATATTCTAAAAAATTTTTTGCGTACTGTACTATGCGCTAGTTCTGACCCGGGTCGGGTGACCTGTATGGGTCAGGGCAGAAATTGTTATAACCCGGGTCAAACGCGATGGTATTGAAAATGCAAAAGTTGAAAAATGCAAAAACTGGGAAAAATTAATGTATAACGTTTTTTTTTTTTCTTTTTTTTTTTTAGAATTGGACTAATCAAATTTTTTATATCACCCGGGTGACCCGGGTTACCACCCACGGGTGACCCGTAGTGGAATTTTTTCTACTACCCAGTGTTCACCCGTGTAACCAGGGTGACCCACCCGCGGGTCAACCGGGTTGGGATTTTCATGACGGGTCTGCTATGCCTTTGTTTTGCCCGGATTTTCATGTCCGATTTGACGTACAAAACAAATGATGACTACCGTTATATTACCAAATAAAGAAGTTTTGTACAATAATTAATCCAAAACTTTAATATACTACGTACGTACGTACGTACTTAAACGCAAATTTTTTGTCGTAAATTTAATCAAAACCATGGAATATCCTAAATCTAAATCCTTGACAGAATGGCTTGAAAAGGCTATTTCTAATGAATATATGAATATTTTTGACCACAATAAATTTGTAAATCGGGTAGAAATTGGCAGAGGGGGGTTTGGAATAGTAAATAAATGTACGTGGACGGACTGCAAATTGGCAGTTGCCCTTAAAACTCTAGGAGATGGTGCAGATTTTGATGACAGGATTAATCCAGAATTTGTTAGAGAAGTACTGTTTAAATTATTTATTATGTAGAATTTTATCTTTAACAGTAAATTATAGTCAAGTTTATTATATATGCAGCTTTGGCTTTTGCAAAAAATTAGTTTTCACCCGAATATTATTCAATTTTATGGATTAATTAAGGGTTTGTTGTTTTACATGGGTATAGCTTTTAATACTTTAGCCTTAAGTATTTTCTAATTTTTTTTTCTTTACAAAAAAATAGACCCAAATATAAAGAATTATGAAATGGTTTTACAATTCGCTGCGGATGGGGACTTACGATGTTACTTGAGAAATAATTTTGCAATTCTTGAATGGACTGATAAATTGCGTATGGCCGAAGAAATAACATTAGGTCTTCTGTTTTTGCATTCTAATAATATAGTTCATCTTGACCTTGTAGGTAAAATATGCACTGATTTCCTAACGATTGTTTAATAATTTTATTCATACTATTTTTTTTTGTAAATTCGCACATGTATAGCATTCTAAAAATATTTTGGTTCATGAAGGAAAAATGATGATTGCCGACTTCGGTCTATCTAAACGATTAGATGAGACTTCAGCAGCATCAAGATCCAAAACTCAAGGACTAACTGCATATGTTGATCCTCAATGCTTCATTAATGACGCATATAAGCGTAATAAGTCATCTGACATTTATGCTTTAGGCGTCATTTTATGGGAAATTACAAGTGGCAGGCCACCATTTCATGCCATCAGATCACAAGAGGCAATTGCTATTCAAATATTCCAAAATAAGAGAGAGACACCTGTAGAAAATACACCGAAAGGATATGTTAGACTTTACGAGCGTTGCTGGGATGGAGACCCTAAAAAACGCCCTGAAATCAATATTTTACATGAAACATTAGAATGTCTTAAATCTGAAGAAAACCTACCTGACCTTGAAAAACTGACAATCCAAGATAATAGTCCATCTGAAAATAGATATCTTGGACCTCCGATTGTGAACCCCGTTTTGAATTGATCATATATTTAATATAGATTTTGGCGTTTATTTTATTTTTATTTATTGATTTTAATATATCTTTAATCAAAATAATTTTGTTCGTTCTGCTGAGTTAAATACGATTAATCAAATTTTTTTAATTGCATTATTTTGTGTTAGTGAATTTGGGTGATTATTTTTGAACATGAGAACATGAATGAGACTAATGTTTACATAAAATGACAGTCGATGCGCCTCAGGTAATGGTCGATTGAAGACACTACTCAGATAATATAATATGAGATGCATCATGAACCGGGACGATATTTTGTTGTCGCATAACATAAATTTCGTGACAATACGGTAGGCAAATTTTGCGATTCCTTGTGGCCTTATTTTAAGTGATTTTTTGTGTAATATTGCAGATAATTTATCGTTTTGCATAAAGATGCAGCCTCTGCAAGTCACAATGTCGTATGATGCAAACCGCAATAAGGGAGTTCTGTGTAATTTGGTGTTATAATCGTGTGGCAGTTAATTTTTATGCAAAGGAATTTGGATAGTATCTACAGAATTATCCAAGAGTGATAAAAAAAAAAACTGGCTCAACGGAACAGCTAAATGTAGGATTGGTAGACGATTTCCAGGCCACGCAAAGCTGATTTTTGGTTTGCATTACCTGCCGTCCTATAGTTGGTGGTAGAATTAATTTTACAAATTAATACGGTTACGGCATTGCCTATTTTTGCCGTAATTGCTGCGAGCCGTAAAGCCGTAATGCCGCAATGTCGTAATGCCGTATGCCGTAATGCTAATGCCGTAATGCAGAAATACTATCTGCTATAATACCGTTTATTAAAATGCTGTACTGCATTATGGTTTCCTTTAAATAATATACTATTAAATATTTTTTTGAATTTGATTCTGTCGTTTCATTGATTTAGTACATGTAATGACTATGAAAAAAGGGGTTTATATGTTTATGTTTTATTTTGACTTATACGTCGTGATTTATTTTTTGGCCAATTAGTCCAGTCTATAAGTCATTGCTTGAGAACGTCTTTAGCGAGCTAATTGATCGGAAATGGCATCATTGTTAACATCATTTATGGCTGATATAAGATGATACATGCCTACATAAATACAGTCAACTATCTATATAACGGATTTTTGGGTCTTATAATTATTTTTTTTGTAAAATCCTTTATATAGCTTTTTACTAATATTTATATAACGGATTTATAATAAATTTTAAAATTTAAGTCCGTTATATAGGTGATTTTTATTATAGGTGTCCGTTATATAGGTAGTTGACTGTACTTATGTGTTTTAAAATTTATTACAACCAGCTGCAGAATACACTTTAAATAACTTGTATGCTTACTGACTAATTAATGTTTTAAAATTTATTACAACCAGCTGCAGAATACACTTTAAATAACTTGTATGCTTACCGACTATAGTTGTTAGGCGAAACCTATTTCCAAAATGGCGAAAGACGAAACCTAAGCCCAAAAAAGATGAAACGTCGAAACCTCTTGATGAAACGTCGAAACCTTGGTGAAACGTCAAAACCCTGGCGAAACGTCGAAACCCTGGCGAAACGTCGAAACCCTGACGAAACGTCGAAACTCTGGCGAAACATCGAAACCCTGGCGAAATCTCAAACTCTGGCGAAACAGCTAAACCCAGTAAAAAGATACACAAAGCCACAAAAGTGATGATCAAGTAATAGTCTTAAATCGAACTAAGCCATAATCACTGATATCCTTTATTGCAGTTTGCAAAACTTCGATATTATGACTAATATTGAAGATTCGGTATGTATAAACTGTTATGGCTTATATTTAATTAATATGCCATAAGCCACTGCAGTTTTTTCTACATTACAATTGGTAAGTATGATGTTTTTATTGATATAAAAAATAATTTGCAATACGTGAAAATCATTAGAATATTATTTTGAGTATTATTTTTGAGTGGCTTGGTGGGCTGAAGATTTTAAACTATTCAAAAAAATGCACAAAGACATTATATCTTAGAATAATGGCTTTTAATTTATTGTTTACTGTACATGCTCAGCCTGTAAAATTTAATCAACAATGTATAATAGAATATGATGATAAACAATTTAAATTAGAGGTCACAGAATTAATTATACGATTCACCTCAAATATTAAAAAAAAAAAAAATTAATTATACGATATCTGATTTCAGATAAATAAAAAGGTTTCATATTTTTTTTAAATATATGCTTAGTTTAAAATCGTTTACTGAAAAATATTTATCAAAACAAATTAATTGTATATATTATTAGTTATGCATATTTAAATTTCTGATTCTGAATGTTAAATCTGAAAAAGAATTTTTAAACTTCTACTTATTTTTGAAAAAAGTTAATTTTGAAATCCCTACTGAATATATTTTTTAGTTTAATGTAATTTTGTAAAAAAATCTTTTTTTTTTTAAATAAACTTAAAATTTTATATATATTATTCTTATTACAATAAATTTTCTTAATATTAAATTCTTTAAAAAAAATTTTAAAAATGAGTTCTGATGATGATATTAATAACACATCAGCCTCTAATACTAGAAAAAATAAAAAAAATATTGGTGGTCGTCCTGTTGGTCCAGTTTGGAATTATTTTACAAAAGGTGAAAAAGTAGGAAAAGGAAGATATAAAGCTACTTGTAATTTTTGTGGAACAACTTGGAAACGTGGTGAACCAGTAGAATTAGAAAGTCATTTAGCTAATCATTGTTCTAAGGCTAATTCACAAGTTGTTCGAAAATTTCTTACAAAAATTCTTTCTGATAATTCTGATGAAATTAAATCTAATAAAAAAAGAAAAACAACCAATAGTCAAAGTTCTCTTAGTCAATTTGTTATTTCACCAAAATTAGATAATCCAAAAATTAAAAGAATTCATAATGCATGGACTAGAGCTTTTACTATTTGTGGAATTTCTTGGAACATTATTGAAAATCCTTTTTTTATTGAAGCATTAAAAGAAATGAATTTATCTTATGAACCACCTACACGTCAATTATTATCAGGTCAATTACTAGAACAACAATTAGCAATTATAAATGAAAAAACCAAAAAAATTTTTAAACAATATTCAAATTTAACATTGGGTAAGTAAATTAATTATTTTAATAGTCTATATAATATTTTATATATTATGCTTTTAATAAAATAAATAAAAAATTATAATTAAAATTAGAATTATATAGTAAAATAGTATAAATATTTTGTTAGTAATATAGCAAGAGTTATAGTAAAATTTTAAGATATTCAAAAATTTTATAAGATAAAGCATAGTATATATAAAATATCATATAGTTTAGTTTACTTTAAATTTATTATATATAATATTAATAAATAATTTTATTTAGCATTAGATGGATGGAGCAGTAAAAAAAATTATTCAATTTGGAATTTTATAATTATAACTTCAGAGCGTAAAGAATATTTATATAAACTTAGTGATTTTTCTAGTGAAGTACATACTGGGGAATTTTTAGCAAGCAAAATTGCAGAAGTTTTAGATTCAATTGGTGCTGAACATTTTTCAGCAATAGTTAGTGATAATGGTGCTAATATTAAACTTGCTCGTAATATAATTGCAACACAATATCCACATATTTTTAGCATTAGATGTATTGCACATGCAATAAATCTAGTTGCACAAGATATTTTAAAAAATGAATGGGCAAATAAATTAATTAAAAAATGTAATATTATATATAATTATTTTAAACATTCACATCAAGCAGGTATAGTTATTTATTTAGTATAAATTTTATATTTTTAATATACTAAATTTAATTAATAATATAATTATTAAAGGTGCTGAATTAAGAAATTTAATAGAAAAATATAATATTATTGGTGGTAGTCTTAAAAATTATTCAAAAACAAGATGGACAACTGCAAGTGAAACTGTTGAAAGTGTATTAAATTTAGAAAAAGTTTTAAAAAAGGTAAAATTTTTACTATTTTATTATTATTTATATTTAATATTAAAAATAATATTAAAATTTGAATTATTATAAATTTAAAAATTTTATTAGCTAATTATTCTAATTTTAACTAATTAAATATTAGTTTTATATTTATTCAAATTTTAATATAATTTATAGTAAAATTAAATTAATATATTTGTAGTTATAGCTACTTATAGCTATATTCCATATATTAATTAAATTTCAAAATCAGATATAATACAAAATCAAAATAAGAATTGTTTTTTTTAAAAAAAATTCATAATAATATAAAATTTAACTATAAAACAATCTTTTATATTATATTAAACCAATTTTAATATAAGTTATATTTTGTTTTAACTTTAATTTAATACTAATTCTAATCTTAATTATTAAAATTTTATTTTATAAAAAAATTATTTTAATAGTTATATTATATTTGATTTTAGTTGCACTATATAGTTTATAACTACAAATTTATTAATTTTTATTAATTTTTATTATTTTATTAATTAATTATTATTATTTTTAGATTGCTGAAGATAATATTTTTACTAATGAACAAATTAGTAATATTATTAATAGATATACTTTTTTTATTCACTTAAAAGTTTTGAAATATATTTTATTACCCTTAAAAAAATCAATTTTATTATTAGAAAGTAAAAATGCAACACTTGGTGATTGTTTTTTAAGTTTAGCAAAAACAAGTGCTACTATTAAAAAATTACCAATTCATCAATATTCTGAATTCCGTAATTATTGTTATAATGTTTTAAATAAACGGTTTAAAGAATTTGATGATGATTTATATATTTTAGGATACTTTTTAACACCAAATTATCGAAGTAAGTATTATTTATATTTAAATTTTAAAATAATTATTAATCTTTTTTTATAATTTAGATATTGGATTTAAAAGTGGACAATTTTCAAGAATTATCAAAATAGTTGGTTCTATATCAAAAAAATTTGGAAATGATGAAGCAGATAGTAATATTTTAACAGCCCATCTTCGTCTTTATAAAGAAAACAAATATCCATATAATGAATCATATGTTCCAGGTGTTGATATTCCAATTATTTGGTGGAATTCTATTGATGCTGAGCCCAATTATTTACGAGAATTAGCTTTAATAATTTTATCTATAGTTCCTAATAGTGCTTCTTGTGAAAGAAATTTTTCTTTATTAACTTGGTTAACTAGCAACAAACGCATTCAACTAAATACTCAAAAATTGGAAACTATAGCAAAATTATGCACTTATTATAATTCAAATGCAAAAAAAGAACTTTCTTATTTTGCAAATAATATGGATGAAAAACAACTTTTAGAAATATTAAATCAAACAAATATTGAAAATTTTAAAGAAGTTTTAGAAAGAGAAGATGTTGATGAAGATGAGTTACTATTATTTGATAATTTAGAATTAAATGAATCAAGTTTTTCTATAAAAACTAAAGATGATTTAGTTTTATTTTTAGAAAATAGTATAGATTTAAATGATAATTTTTTTGTTGATGATTTAGAAAAATTTCCAGATAATGATGATGATTTTAGTGATAATAATGAAATAGAAATTGATGAAGATAAAAATATAAATAATGAAGAAAATCAAGTTATTGGAAAAGGTAATTATGATTGGGATCCAGAAGATTTAGTAAATTCAGATGATGATTAGTAAGTAATTTAAACATTTTATTAAATATTTTAAATATTTTTATTTATTAAATATTATTTAAATTTTTGAAATAGAAATTTTATTTAAATATTAAATATTAGATGTTTTTTTTATTTGATAAATTTTTATTTATATATTTTAGTTTTAAATAGCTAATATTTGATATATTTTAAAATTTAAATATGTTTATTTTTATATTTTATAAATTAAATAAATTTTTTATAAAGTATTTGATTTTTATATTTATAAAATTATATGTATAAAATTATATGTATATATATTATAAATAAATATTATTTTTTTAGTATATTATATTAATTTTAAAGATATTATATTATATAACAACTTATTTAAGATTAAAAATATTATCAAAATATCTAGTTTGGTATAAAAAAAGAAATTAATTTTTACATTAACAAATATCTATTACATATTTGGATAAATCTTTTAGTTTTAATTTGATAATTTGCAATTTATACTTTATTAGTCTTACTAACATTTATTTTTAACAATTTTACTAAATTTGATTTTACATATTTTATCAGTTTTGTCAGTTTTCATAGGTTTCACTAGTTTCGCTAGGTTTTGCCAGTTTCGCCAGGTTTCGCCAGTTTCGCCAGGTTTCACCAGTTTCGCCATTTCGCCATTTTAAATTTTTTTGGCGAAAGTCAAAACTAGAGTTTCGCCTTTTGCCAGCGCGAAACCTCAAGGTTTTGTCTAACAACTATATTACCGACTAATTAATGTAAATGAAATGCTTGTATGGCAGATAACAACATATTCATCACTTTTCAGTTAAAACATTATAATATTATACTGTAGTTACGGTATCGCATTATTACAACATTGTGTTATTGCGGCATTACGACATTATGGCATTACGGCATTGCGACATTATGACATTATGGCATTACGGCATATAATTTTTACGGCAATTAGATACCATGCTGTAATTAATTCTACCACTGGTAAAATGCCTGTAATTGCCATAATTCATAATTCTACCACCAACTATAGTTCCCACCAGTGTTGGAAATCTTATGTTCTCATGTTCTCATGAGAACATCACTTTTAATCTGAGAACATTTACAAAATTTAAGATGCTCTCCATTAAATTTTTTTTGAGAACATTAAGTTTCAAAAGTATGTTCTCTATATAAATATATAAAACAATAAAAAATTATTTTTATTAATTAACAATTTAAAATAATTTATCTCATAAATATTAATTGTTAGTTGAAATAGAAATCAATTTAGTTGTTCTTGAGTTATAGCAAATTTTAGATAAAATAATTATTGGTTTATCTATTTCTAGTTTGGTGCAATATATATATTATATCAAAAATTTCAGAGAGCTAAACTCATTATGATAATTTTTACAAGGAAATTACTTAACAATTCTTAAGTTATTATGATTTAAACTTTAGTGCTACATTTTAAAATTTTCTAGTAAGAAATTTTTTGAATCTATAAATTCAATATAGTAAAAAAGAATAGTATATTTTATTTACTATATTTATTTATTTAAATAATTAATAGATGTTAATAGCTTATTTAAAAACTTAATCTATAAGCTAAGCCAAAACAATAACATCTTCAACAATATATAAAAAACCTCAAATATTAATTTTTAAAAATATACACATATGAAGTTATAATCTTATTATTATGAATAACTTAGCTTTTTTTATATAGTTTGTTAAATAAATTATCTTTTTCATTAATAATTTTTAAATATATTAATTAACACCCTTAGAAGATTACTTTACTGTGTAATTGTAGATCAGTTATGAATTTAGAATTGATTTTTATGATACATAACCCGATTCTTGTATAGCTCATATATGAATTGTAAGATCTTCCCTTACTTTAGAAAATGTGCTAACCATTTATACGGATTTGGACAAGATTTCAAAACTAATTTTATATTGCATATTTGCATATTGTAGTATGTATATTTGAAATTTGGTACTTGCAATTTGCAAATATGCATATATTCCGCAACTTATAGTTTTAATTATGGGAAACTAACATTATCACAGTATTTATTTAAGCTTCCAACATTTTTTGAATTACTTCAACATAAATTTGTATATAATTTTTTAAGCAATTACAAAATTTATTTTTTCAAATCGAATTGTTTACTGGGTAGATAGATTGATAATTACTGTTTGTCAAAAACCATTTTGAGAGAATTTACAAGAAGCCTAAAGAATATGTTACTAGCTACTTGTGTTTGTATAAACTACACAATCACAGACTAATAAAACTTAAGTGCATAAGTAAATATTAAGTACATTACATATGTACATACATAAATAAAACAGCATATAGTATAATTTTGCATAGCACACGAATTAATCGAAAAAGTTATTTGAATTAGCATTTACCTAAAACAGTAAGTTTTTAATCGAGTGAAATTTTATTTAAATAAATGCTTTGATTGGTTGTATTTGAAAATAAGACCTGAATGTGTGAAACATTACATAGATACATAAGATAAGTAATTATTACATCATTCCTGCAATCATTTGCATTATTGTGACATTTTGATCATTCGCATTAATGTTGTCATTAATTGATCTTAATACGTAAAATTGAAAACCATATCCTAAAATAATCTATCTATAACTATAATTTTCTTTATAACTCAATTCTGGGTCTGTTCGCTTTAGCATTTTTAATTTGTCATAACTGAAAAATGTGACCTGAATGTGGGAAAACTAACAAAAATACATGGATAGTTATGATGATTATCATGGTCAAGTACATTCGAATAACTATTATATAATATCATTTTTTAACGCCTTTATTAATGCCCTTAAACAACTTAAAATTGTGAAATGTGAAGTTTGCCAAATTTACTTTTGTTGTTTAATTACCAAATATTTAAAAATTATTTTGTGCTAAAATAGTTCATGAATTTGAAAACGTTTAGTATAATGGTCTCACAAGAATAAGTGCAAGAACAAGTGCAAGAACATGAAAAATGCTCCAAAATAGATAAAACCTTATGATTAATAATAAAATATAGTAAATATATTAGCAAATAGCAAAAAAAAATTACATTAAAAAATGAATAATTTCTGGAATTTTTAGTCAAAATTTTTCTGCCAAAATTTTCTAATAATCAACTAATTTTCTTAGTGATTCATATCTATAAGTCGATCTATTAACTAATAAAATTACAGAATATAATCAATGTGCTAAAACTAATATAGCAAGTTATTGTGCTTTAACGCTTTTTGATTAGTTATATAATGATCAAAATGTTAAGACTAATATATCAGTGAGCAAGTTATAATCAAGAATATCATCACAATTCAACAATCAATATGGAAAAATATAAATATGAAGAAATATATCATAGTTGGTAAATGAGATGCCGTGAATGAAGTCATGGGACATCCATCTGTCACGAGATCACAACTCACACCCATGATATCAAATGAGTGATTCGTAAGTATGAGAACTCATACAGGAGGACCACCAAAATTCCAGGTCGAAATATGTGAGAATACATCAGAATCATGGTCAGCTGGATCAAAATTGATCAATTTTAACCAAGATTATAAAAAATTTTACTAATAAATCATTAAGTAAAAACATGCCCAGCTGAAAAGTTTGCTATAGAAGCCGCTAACAATTATGGCTAAATGCCAACCTAGATCTGACATATCCAACTGAAAATTTGAAGATAGCCTTGTAAAAATCGGTATTGTGTGGTAAGTATCAACCTAAGTGGGTTAGTGCTAATTGGTAAGTATGATGTATTTGTATAGTAAATCTGGGTAATCAATTGAGTAATAGGACTCTAGACATCTCTCATATAGGTCATATTTTTTTTAGCAAATTAGTTAAAATTTAAACCAAAGTCCAAATTTAAAATTTGGCAAATTAGTATTAATTTAAATAATAGTCACATTTTGAATTTTGGCTAAAAGCTTAAAATTTTGCATTGTTATAATTAATATTTGGTCGAATTATCCTTTTTTGGGGATTACTTAATAAAAATAAATATGTCAAAGATAACTATTTTATGTATACTGAAATAAGCAAATGACAATTTGCTTATATAAAGAGGTCTTTTAAAGTCAGACGCATTAGGGGTAGTTTTTTTGATGCATTATCCAAATATAAATTGGTAAATAAAAAATGTATGTACTATGTATGTTGAAATTCAAACTATGTTAGCAATATTTTACTATGATCATATTTTAATTAGTAAAATAAATAATCGATTAAAATATCATATTATTTATTTAAATAATAAAAAATGCACAGAATTCTAAAAGATTCACCTTGATATTGCACTTTTTTTTCTATTTTTTTTAGCTGAAAATTCTTCGCAAATATCATTTCTAAAAAGTTAAACTTGATTTTTTACAAAAATTCTATTAAAATTTCAACTTGTATAGTTGAGGTCTAATTTTTTCACTTAATTAAATTTATAAACCGAATATTCAAATTTTATATGTTAAAAGAAAATATTAAGGTATAATTTTATTCTTCAACATATTAAAGCTCTTGTAAAAATTTCTAGGTAATTCCTTGAGTTTTCAATAAGTTGTATCATTTTAAAATTTATTAATTTTAATAAATATATTTATAATAATAACAATAATTATTGATTTTTTATTTGTGTAAGACCAAAAATCTGTAATATATAAATTCCATAGTTTGCTCACATAGTTTTGATTTACCACTCTAGTATATATGTATATATATATGTTACTAAAAACAAATTTCTAAAAATCGATAATTCCAGGTTTTCACTTTATAGCATTCATATTAGTTTTTTTGCACTCTATAGGAACTAATCTCTAGTTTGTTCTAGTTGTACTTGGGAATTACACCTTTTTATGCATGCTTTTAATAATAAAGATATTGTTAGTATTCTGTTGTAATTCTGGAATTAAGAAACTGATGAATTTTTACTTATCTGACTTCATTTGCACTCCTCCATGAAGTCAATCTATAGTAATAGTATGGCTGATCCTAGTAGAACTCCAAAATATATATAGATAGGTCAGATTAATTATAGGGTTACTAAAAAAGGAAAAATCTGCAAAGAAAACTTCAAAAATAAGCAAAAAATTACTATAAATAAAAAAGATCTGCATAAAAAACCTCAAAAATAAGCAAACTTATACCTGACCTATCTATGTATATTTCGGAGCCCTATCCTAGTCTATCTGAATTGCTTCTAGCACATTCCTGCCTTGCCATTTTTTCAATCTGTTAACTTAAATCAACTTAAAAATTAAAAAAAAACTATTACACAATACATTTCTCAAAATAACAACTTGCTCAATAGCTCTAGCACAAACTAACTAAACTATCCAGGCTGAACATATGAAAATCGACTTGGTCAAATGTTAATATCTACCTAAAAAAATACAAAATCATCTATATAAACAAAAAATTTGACCCAATTTTATATATAATAAAAAAAATTAGCTACTAATAGTTGATTTATTTACTAAAAAAAATTCGATCAAATATTGATATGTGCACAATTCGTTAGGAAATTGATAGTTGAATTATAAATAATAATTGACAGTCAAATTATAGAATAAAATAATTAGGAATGATAATTGACAATCAAATTATAAAATAGCAATTGACAGTCAAATCATAAATGATAAATGACAATCAAATAAAATAACAATCGAAATCAAATTAGAATAATAATCAACAGTCAAATTATAAATAATTATCGACAGTTGACAGTTAAATACCAGAAATGGAATGAAAATAGAGAGTATGGTTTACATAAATGTTCAGAACTTCATTGTAAAAGGCTAATCTAATACCGGAATCATGATTAGAACTTTAATAACTATGATCAACTGCCAAACTACTACTACAACTATTTAAAATACTATCTAATCTATATCCTAATAGTGGTAGGTTTCAAAAGAGGTGAGGAAAGACTTGGTCTGAGTAATTAAAATGTATAGATTAGAGCTCTGTGATATTATTATTCTGGATCATAAGACTTTGATATGAATTTCACCTATTAGGCAACAACTCTGGCAACAATTCCAAGTAAAAACTGTAAGCAATTATAGCAATATAATATCAAAGCACAAAATGTTAACAAAGTTTAAAACTGGGTGAAGTAAAAAATGAGCACTTAAAAAGCGAAAGGTAAAAATGTAAGGAATTGAAATAAAGTAATTAACAGATACAAAAAAATTTAAAATACTAATTAAATTACCTTCCAATCTATTGCAACATTCTAGTAAAAAGAATATGTTGAATTAACTGCAACAGCAATAATCCTAAACAAATCCATATATAATAATATTACTAGAAAAGCAGAACAATATTTAAGAGCATTAAATAAATGTTTGCGGCCAGTATTCTTAGGATCTTTAAAATGCAGGTACACTACAATACACTGCTTAAGTTGAATAATTTTGGTGTCTTTGGTGATAATCTTGTTGAGGATCCAAAAAAAAAATTATATAAAAGAAATATTTTGAATGGTCTATTTTATTAAAAAAAAATTAAATAAAAGAAATATGTTTGCATTACTCTATTAATGGTAAATTTTAACCAATTAGCACAGCTCTATGAAAAAAATTGGTGGCTGCAGCTCCAGTTTTTTGACCTAAGTGATAATCACAATCAATTTTTTCAACAAATCAGATTGTTCTGTAAAACTATTGCTTGAGAACAGCCATAGTCATATATAAATCACCAAATACTTTTAAAACTTAATGGTAATAACTACTCATAAATAATAATTGTTGATATATCTAAAATCATAAATAAAATAAAGTTGTTTGTATCATAATATCACTAAATCTTGCCTATTCAGGTTGTAAGATTTTTGATCCTAATTTTTCCTTTCTAACTTGTAATTTTCTTAACTTTTTACATTCCTTGGTATAATGATTTTTGTATTTACTATTAAATACTTGAGTAGCAGTTACTTTAATAACAATCTGTAGGTCAAAAAAGGTCCTCAACTTCGTTAGCTAAATGGGTGTCTGTTTCTCAGGTTATAGTCAACAAATTAAGTAACATGATACAATATAAAGATAAGAAAAAAAATACAAAAACTGGAAACTTGGCCTTGCTAGCTTATCATGAACTACATACATACGTTGACATATATGAAGAACTTAGCCTCTAAAAATTATCACTTACTACTGTAATATAAATTGTGGTATTTAATATGCAATAAATCTGATAATCTGATTTCTAATTTGAGGCATTTAAATAACAATTCCTTTTAAGTAGTGCTCATACCTGGATGAAACCTTTAACAAAATTAAATAACTGGTTTTATATCCTATTCAAATAAAAGAATAATAGTTATATCTGGATAAGATATTTATATAATTGTTGATTTATATATACGTATTAATGCATAAAACAAATAAAGTAACTCTATAATAATAAAGTAAAAAAATTAGAAAAATAAATAAATAAATAAGTAAAATGAATAAAAATGAATCACTATACTCGTCTAAATTTTAAATGCTAATTTTTTCATATATTAAAAGAATACTTCTAATATTCATATATATATTTAACAATGTAATTAATAATTTTTATATTCTTTGTATAGAACACATCCATATTTGTTTTTTGCAATGGCTGGAATCTGGCCGGGTGTCATGTCTAGAAGATAATTACTAAATTTTTTTAAACAATATAAATTTATCTTTTTTGATATAAAAAACTTGCATCCCCAAGTTATTTCTATTTTGTTTAGGCATGAAAAGTTCTTCTGTTATGCCAATACAAAAAAAAAATAACAAAACAATAAAAGAATAATCTTTATATATATTAATGAAAAAAATATCAATGTAATTATTAATAAGTAATTATTTAGTAATTTATTACATTGCTATGCATTTCACAAATAATGAAATCGAGAAAGACACATGTTAATTCAGAATTAAATTCAGAAATAATGTGGAACAATAAGTATTATTATCAGTAATTTATTATATGGATCTGCATACAAGATAAAAAAATTGAGATGTCAATTCTATTATCAGATAGTAAAAGCCACAAAAGAAAATGCAAAAGCAATATATAAAATTGACGTAAAAAATCAAGAATGAACTCCATACAGAAACAATATTGTGTAGGAAATGTTAAAACAACCAAACACGATATTGATTATCTTTGTGATAATTATTTAGAAAAATACGATTATTCTAGCAAGAGGTAAATTTAGAAATGATGTAGAACAATAATAGTATTCTGTACTGTGTAAAGTATATTATAAAAACATAAAGTAAGTACTTACTGTATTCATATATATAATAATAATTATTATTATACTTACAAAAATCTGAAAGCCAGTATAAGTTTAAAGTATAATTAATTTATATTACCTATTAAATATATATAATAAACAAACGAAATATTTTTTTTTTTAAGGTAAGGTCGTGCCTCAAAGACTTTATTATTAAGTATATGTTTGTATATATTATGAGATACAATATTATACTATATTAAGTACAAGAGACTCAGACATTTTTGACTATCTGTGATATAAACCTACCAGAGCTTTCCATACCCCATTTTCTGTATAACCTGGATTTTTGGACTACTCCCTATTTTGTTATTCCGCTATTTACTATGTTCCCTGCTTCTCTCATATTGCCGATCCTATACTTTCAAGTAGGTGCAAGGGCCTTGCCCAGACGATCATAACCTCACGGTTACTTTCTAAATCTTGGTGTCCTGAGATTACCTATGCGCTGGTGGGGGCACAAGCTAAGCTTTGCCCACTACTCTTAGTAATCTATTGTATATTACTGCAGATATGCTATCTGGATTGGTTAGCAGATACTTCCCCTAAGGTAGGTGAGCACCGGCTATGTTGTGTAACTGGCCCGAGTGAGAACCACCCCTATTCTCAGCAAGCTAGCTCTCACTCCTCCTATGTGACACAGCTACTCCCAACTGGATTTCGTAATACATTTTTGTACTACTTTCTACTTCTTGTAGAGCAGTTGGTGTTCTACTATAGGTTAGGCCAGGAAGCTTTATTTCGTACATTGTACTTCCCACTGGGTGATTCGTCATTTTGTTCATATCTCCAATTCACAGATCTACCTCTATAGTAGTAGTTTCCTTCCAATTTAGGTTTGGTACCGGAGCCAGAAGTGTTCCTTATCCAGTTTAGACAAATTCTTTACTACAGATCCCTTTGTGTTCACCACTTTTCTCACCACTTGGGCTCGTGTTATAGTTGTGTTACCCTTCCAATCAAGATCCAAGACTGCCTTAGGATTGTTGGTGCTACCTTGCTCTTGCCCGCCAAGGAATTACTCGTGCAACCTTTGTATAACTGAACTGTCATCTATAGTGCCAACCCTCCACAATGGATCTCCTTCCAGAAATTCCTAAACCAGATTCATACTTCATATGGACTTTCACAAGGTCTTGTATCTGAATTTTTCTAGAAACCGCTTCTCGAACCAAAGAACTTGGCTGTGAGGGTTGAGCATCTAGACCACTAGACTATGGGGCCCCAACCCTACAAACGAAATATTAAAATTATATTCTTATTTAAAATACATAAAATTATGATAGACAAGTTTTACACCGAGTAATGCTAGTATATAAATAATATGCAAATTAAAATTTTTATTATAATTGTATTTTACTATATATTATCCTATATTATATCTTAAATTAACTAAATACCTCAATAATTATTTATTTATCAGTTTTATAATTCGGGTATCTGGATAGCCTCACAATTAACCGGTTATTGTACCCTAGGGTACGACTACTACTTTTTAGAGATCAGTTTTAATTAAATATATGACCTACATATTGCATAAATTGCATTCTTTATTTTCTATATAGCATAAATTGCACTCTTGATATTCATATATAAAAACACTTAATTAAGGGTAGGTAAACGTAGATAATTTTTTATATGATCTGCATGGTATTACAGATTTTTATATAGAAAATAAAAATTAGCCACAAGCAAAATTTTTTAATGCTCTAAGGGTATAGACATTTATCAAGTAATTTCCATCCCTTAAGAGGGTACCCCCCATCTGATACTAAACTAGCCAATCAAATTCAAGCAAATAATATATACAAACTGAACCCAGTTTGGTTCTGATCTGGTCTGAAGTCTGCAAACTGGTCCAAAGATAATATGTTTTTATGTATTTTTTGGTGCTGAACAAGTTTACTTAGTGTATAAAGTTAGAATTAATTAGTAAAATTTTGTAAATCATAAGATTTTATAGAATTTTATTAATAAAATTCTATAAAATCTTATAATTCACAAATTTTTATTAATTAATTCTAACTTTATGAACTAAGTAAACATGTTCAGCATTTAAAAATACATCAAATCGGCATAGTTATTTTTATTTTACTTCAAATTTAGATATTAGATGCATAATTTTGGATTTTTGATCAAAAAAGTCAAATTTAAGCAAATTTTCTCCAAATTTCAAGTAAAATAAAAACAATCCTGACGATTTAATGTATTTTTAGTTTTTGAATAAGTTTATTTAGTGCATTAACACAGGTCAAATGCATGACTATCGGGATATGCCTATATAATCCTATTGTTATACTGATATGCATATCAGGATAATAAAAAAAGGATGATATCAGTAAAATAACAGATATCAGTATTAGGGCAATATAAAGGTAAGATATTAGATATAAAATAATATACTTTTTGTTTACTAATATTATTCTGATATAAATATCAGGTTACTATAGAAGGGATAATAATGGTAAACTAACAGGAGCCAGCATTAAAGCAGAATATAGGTATATAAAAGGGCAAATAACAGTATATAGTTTTTCTTTTTTTTATTATTCCGATATTCAAATTACACAATAATAGCATAATATAAGGATATCGGTATGTATAAAGGCAAATAGCAGTATATAGTTTTTCTTTTTTTTATTATTCCGATATTCAACTTACACGTTAATAGTATAATATAAGGATATCGGTATGTATAAAGGCAAATAGCAGTATATAGTTTTTCTTTTTTTTATTATTCCGATATTCAACTTACACGTTAATAGTATAATATAAGGATATCGGTATGTATAAAGGCAAATAGCAGTATATAGTTTTTCTTTTTTTTATTATTCCGATATTCAACTTACACGTTAATAGTATAATATAAGGATATCGGTATGTATAAAGGCAAATAGCAGTATATAGTTTTTCTTTTTTTTATTATTCCGATATTCAACTTACACGTTAATAGTATAATATAAGGATATCGGTATGTATAAAGGCAAATAGCAGTATATAGTTTTTCTTTTTTTTATTATTCCGATATTCAACTTACACGTTAATAGTATAATATAAGGATATCGGTATGTATAAAGGCAAATAGCAGTATATAGTTTTTCTTTTTTTTATTATTCCGATATTCAACTTACACGTTAATAGTATAATATAAGGATATCGGTATGTATAAAGGCAAATAGCAGTATATAGTTTTTCTTTTTTTTATTATTCCGATATTCAACTTACACGTTAATAGTATAATATAAGGATATCGGTATGTATAAAGGCAAATAGCAGTATATAGTTTTTCTTTTTTTTATTATTCCGATATTCAACTTACACGTTAATAGTATAATATAAGGATATCGGTATGTATAAAGGCAAATAGCAGTATATAGTTTTTCTTTTTTTTATTATTCCGATATTCAACTTACACATTAATGGCATAATATAAGGATATCAGTATATAAATGATATAAGAAAAAAATACATCTTTATTATCACGATATATATAGTCTTAGATAATACATTTATTTATTATATGTATTAAAAAAAATTGCAAATAAAACGAATAAAAAAAAAGATCAATTTGCTTTTTTTTTAGTTGTCGCTGCTTTCCTCTTCCTCCTCCAATTCTAACAAACTTTTTAAAAAATTTGTGGAGCTCGTAAGAGTCTTCACAATTTCGTTCTCGTTGGGATCCTGACAGCTGGATTCACCTATATGGAAAACAAAATTAATGATTTGAATTATGCATTAGTTAATGCATTTTACTTAATTACCTAATAATAAGTTAGATTCTTGCTGACTAATTATAGTTTCACCTTCTGATATTAGAGAAGGATTTTGATAGAGCATTAAATTTTCTAATACCAGAAAAATATATACAATAAATAATAATTTGTAAAAGTCAACTGTGTAATTTAATACATTATTAGTATAAAAATTAACTGACACATACCAATTTCCTTCTTTTTATCTTTTTTATCAACAATCTCTTTCGCCTTTCCTTTGTCAACAACAGTCTTTTTTGCCTTACTTTTGTCAACAACAACTTCTTTCGATTTACCTTTTTCATCAACAACCTCTTTAGATTTACCTTTTTCATCAACAACCTCTTTCGATTTACCTTTTTCATCAACAACCTCTTTAGATTTACCTTTAATAGTATTACTAAATTTATTAAAGGTAGCCAGTTGATTGAATGCTTTTTGTCAAATTAAGAGCCAAGGTTAGTTTCTCATAGTTATAATTAAACTAACAGTATTACTATTTTTACCTCTGGCAGTCAAATTTTTTTCTGATTTTTTTAATTTTGAATATGTCCTATATGTGCTATAGTGGATGTTACTGGGCCCAGCTATAACAGGTATATAGTCACTATCGGTGCTTTCCTGGTTGTCGCTATTAGGGTCATAGTTATCAGTGTTTTCGTTATTAGGGTTATCATTATCGGGAGGGGGTTGTTATTTTTGTTATCGGGAGGAGGATTATCATTATCGTTATCGGGAGGAAGGTTATCATTATTGTTATTGAGAGAGGGGTTATCGCTATCGCTATCAGTAATGCAACTATCGGGGTCAGCATATGACCTTAATATAAACCAAGATAGTGCATTTTTGGGTAGAGCTATATTTTCATTGATTAAACCTGGGGTATTTGCCCACCGGTATCTTGTACATTTCTTTTTTACGGCTGACACATTTTTGGCCGACCATAATATATTTTTTAACTAGAGGTAAAAAAAAAATTTTTTTAAAAAAAATCATATATATATATATATGAGAATTGCATTGCTAAAGAAATAAAAGACAGCTTTCGATTTATCATTTATTAGATTTAGCCATTGGTAAAATATATATCATTATCAGGTTTTTTAAGGCTGAATTCGGTAAAACCTAAAGCTTCATTTCCTTTAGAAGCATTAATGTTAAATTTAGACCAATAAAATTTGTTTGGGTTCAAAAACAATTACTCGTGGGTAAGCATAATGCTGATATTTATATAGGCTTAGATCTTACATTCTGGGATCGCCAGCCTTTGTCTAATACTTTGACCACCCGGTCATTGTGGTTGTTGTCGCTATCGCGGTTTCTGTCTTTCCGCTTTCTATCAGCCTTTTCAGAATCAGTTTTGAAATTTCATCGCTATGGTAGCCTCGAAACCGCAATGCCCAGTAAATATTGGCAATTGCTTGTTCTTTGGATACATTATTTGGAAAATTTCCGTATAATGAGCAGCTTTGCATTGTTAGTAAATGTTTAAAGCCACTCATTCTTCTTTGGAGTTTCTAAAAATAAATTAAAAAAAAATAAAAAAATTAAAATAAAGTAAAAATAAATAACAAAATAAATAAATTAAATTAAATTAATAAGTAAAAATATAATAAAAAATTAAATAAATTAATGAGTAAAAATAAAATGAAATAAATTAAAAAAGAATAATAATAACGATAATATTAAATAATAATAAGAGTAAGATGTATATTGCTGATATTTATATATGTATGTTAATAATAATGATATACCTGTGATGCCCGCGTATTCTTTCTTCTTCTTTTTTTTTGTCGTTCACGCCTCACCGGCTGCATTTTTTTCAAATACATCTCATGTTGATGTTTATGGTGTTGCCAGATTACATATAGCACTTGGTCGTTAGTAGCAGGGTAAGCAATATCACGCATAATAGCCAGGTGGGAGTTTGTGATAAAATGATCTCTGAATTCATGCCATTGCTTGGCAGGGTCTGGTCTATCCCGTTCGTTTAGGCCCTCAATGACTAAGAGGATTTCAGTCTATTATAATAAAAAAAAATTATCGATATTACATGCAAAATAAACCAGTTGTTACTAGTTATTCATAATTCATGATAAACCAGTAGTAATGTTATAGATAATACAAAAATAATACCATATGGTATTGTTTTTGTATTATCTATAACAATACTGGTTTAACATAAATTATGGATGCTGTCTTATATTTCTATCAGGACCCGATACTTATATCCAAACATAAAAAACGTACCCGGAGTGCTGCTACGATATCATTTTCACTACCGATATAGATATTTTCAATATCGCTATTACTACTTTCGTTATCACTGCTGCTGCTGCTAATATAAATTGGTGAAACTGGAGGTTTTCGCTTTCTATCTATATATATATATAATATATAATAGCCTGGCTTAATTCATAAAATTACACAAAACATAAAATCACCGATATATATATTACCTTTTGAAGAAGATAAAGACGATGACCTTCTTCTCTTGCTTCCACTTTCAACATGCCCCTTTTTTTCATTATATTGTCTTCTATATGAAACAACTGTATCCATGTTTTTAATATGTAAAAAAATAATAACTGCAAAAAAAAAAGATTTGCGAATTGAAACAAAACTTAAAGAATTGTGAATTGAAATAAAATTAAAAAGAATTGTGAATAAAACAAGATGAAGAAACTTATCCTATTTATATTTATAACGCTTTAAAAAATTACATATTTGCTGATAAAATAGTTGATATATTTTTTCCCAAACCGTATAGGCGAAACAAAGAATTGACGAAATAGAAGATATTACATCAATATTAAGACTTTATGGCAATATTATATTGAGAAATTACACAATAAAAAATCTGATATTAATTACGATCGAGCTTTAGTTATATCAATATCTGTAATATATGATACGGGAATTTTTTATCTAAAAAAATTCATGATATTATATGATCAAACTTTAGTTACATCAATATCTGTCATGATATATTTTATTTTTTGTGCAATAAAAAATCTCGATATTAATTACGATCGATTAATATCTAATATCAGGATTTTTTTTAGATAAAAAAATTCCTGATAATATATGATCGAACTTTAGTTGCATCAATATCTGTCATGATATATATTTTTTTTGTGCAATAAAAAAAATCCTGATATTAATTACAATCGAACTTTAGTTACATCAATCAATTTCTATAATATGTGATAAATTTTTTATGCACTAATATCAGGAATTTTTTTATCTAAAAAATTCCCAAAAATATATGATCGAACTTTAGTCTGATTGAACTTTAGTTCATCAATATCTGTAATTTTTTTGGAATTTTTAGATAAAAAATTCCTAATATTATTATATAAACTTATATCAATATCTGGTTTATTATAATATATTTTTATTGAGAAATTGGTGTTTTACCAAATTAGATTTGCAAATCCATATAACAAAAACAAAAAATAGATTTTTATAAAAATAAATTTTAAGGTAGCAAAATTTTGAGTTATGAAGGTTTTTTTAAAAAATAAATTGGCTTTTGTGTAATATAGTGCAAAACACCATAGGTGCGTTTTAGTAAAACTCTCTATAATAATTATAAAATAATATAATTATTGATCTATTAGAATTTTAATGAGTTTTTGGTTAAAATGAATTTATAACAAAGAAAATTTTTAATATCCCGATATCTATTTAGTATTATATTTTACCAAGGGAAAATCACAATTCGGAATTTTAAATTTTATAATTTACTGGATTCAGTATATTTGATTTCTTAGGGATTGTATCCTAAAATTTAAAATCCCGAAGCCTATACACGAGTACATACAATGACAGTACGTGCTTTGTTTTGATGCTATATAAGAAAACAAAAAAAACCGTGTTGTGACACATGTATATACACTCTTCTCTATTTCTCTCCAAAGGTAATAAAAAAAAACAGTTTCTATTTTTTTTTCTATACAAGAAGCACTTACTATATCACTTCGAAATGCAAAAGTCTTCACATTATCCAACATGAGTCTCTCACATGCCTCAAGTATTTCTCATTTATCTTCAAGTATTATTCATTTATCAGTAACCGTCGAAAGAAGCAAAAATAAAAAAATGAAAAATCGAATGAAAGAGGTAATAAATTAATGATGTTACATACTGGACATATATACATATATTTGTAGCACATATGCATATTAGGTGTGATTCTATATATATATCGGTACAATGGCTTTTTTTTTTACGTACTAGATGACTTCTTTTTTTTTTTGGTTTGTAGGTGATGAATTAAAAGAATTAAGAAATGAAATAAAAAATCTGGGTGACAAAATCGATAATTTTATGAAAAAAAGGGCCCGTTCTTTAGAAACTGATAGCAATAGTGACAGCGACAACAGCAACAGCAACAATAGCAACAACAATTACAACAGCAACAACAGCAACAAACACAGCAGAAATGGTCGTAACAGGTGTAGGGTTACAAAAAGGTGCCGGGAACTCTCTTCGAGCAAAAAAAATTATTAAGAGTATATATTATTGTATCATTTTTGATGAAAAATAGTACTTTTTTAATTTGCTAAATAAATATCGGCAATTATACTATTTAACTTAATCTATATAGATATCGGTATTTTATATTAATGATCTATCTATTTGTTCGAATTTATTAATATAGAACGATATCATAATTTCACTAACTGGATTAGAACAATCTAATCAACCTGACCCATCTAAGCGTTGGGTTGACTTTAAGGATGTGTTTCTTCGAGATGCATTTAAAACAGTAAAACGAGACGTAAAAAGATATCAGGTGGAAGACTATCATATTTTGAAAATAATAAAGGAACGGCACAGACATCAAAGGGAAAAATATCGCAAGCAACAGAACCCGGAGTCGGACAGTCAAGATCATGCGAGGATGCGTGAGAATGGAAGAATGGAATCAGTAAGCCTTTTTTTTAGATTATTTATATAAATATTGGTACTGCCTTATATATTTTTTAATTATATAATTTATAGAAAGTTAAACGACGAAAGAAGGGGTTTAACCAACTTCAAGAAACTGATAATGAACATTTTAATAACCTTCTTCCTGTTGATATTTCAAGAAATCAAGCATTAAGAGACATTAAAAAAATAATTGAAAATAGAGCTTATCATAGTGATGAACCTTCGGAAACTGATGAAGATGCAGCCAACGAAGAACAGCGACTAGGAATTTATAACATTCATGAAAAAGAAAAAGACAGGCACAACTACATCATTAAAGTGGTAAATAAAAAATGGTGTTCTACTAGAGTAACTATTTCTGCATTAAATGTTAGTTCGAAATTTCTTAAATAAATATCAGTACTAAATATTTTTTTTAGTTAAGAGAAATCTTGATGGCGTGCAAAATTACTTCTGCAACAAAAAACACAAACAAAATAAAAAAACGTTATTGGGAAAGTGCTAATGCCAACAGCAGTGCTTCACCACTATCTAGGACCCTGAATAGTGTATTTCGCGCTCATACAATGTGAGGCCTGGTAGTGCACCTGATATTAATTTCCCGCAGTATCTTCTGGTAATTCCCTTCAGCTAGTAATTCCCCATTGCCTAGTATTTCCCTATTGCCTAGTAATTTTTCATCACCTAGAAATTCCCCAACGACTAGAACTTCCCCAACACCTAGAAATTCGCCTGTAAAATTATTTGGTAATTTTCCTTCAAAAGAATCTGGTAATTCTCCTGCCCCCTCAAAAAAATCCGGTAATGCTGCTGCTGCCTCTAGTTCTGGTATTTCTCCTCCGCCCCAAAAAAAACAGGTAATACACATGCTCCTACAAAAAAATCTAGAAATGCCGCTACTTCTGTACCAAGATCTGGTAATGCATTTACTATAAATTCTAATAACTATTTCTTGTAGTAACTAGTACAATCTGATTTTTTTTTGTTATAAATCGTGAAGCATTTATCACTAGTAATGATGCTGATAATGCCAATAAGGGCAAAGCCGTTAGTAAAGGTAAATATATAATATATTTGTTGTTGTAACTAGTATATGAATTATTATGTTAATTAAATTTTCATTTCGTCGATACCTCATATACAAATATAGAATTCTATAACAATTCACAAGGTATTAATTATATTGTTCAGTGATATTTTTGTATTACTGATGTTTGATTTATTTTAATCGTTTACGTTGGTGCTTATTATTTATTTATTTACAATTTAGAATCCACCGAGCATGATCACGATAGTCATATCTCTAGGTCTGCAAGACCACGTTATAGTAGAGGTCATTCAAATCATAATGGTGGTTCTAGAACTAGCAAAAAAGTAAAAAATTAAATAATTGTTTTTTATATGTTTAATTGTAATATATAAATGTATAATATTCTGCATAATAAATAAAAATAATATATTTTATTAAAATTGTATATTTATAAAAAAAGCAAGTGGCAGTAAATAAGATAATGTATATTATAAATATTGTTTGCGTATGAAGTATACGTATTCACCAAAAATTGGTAACATAACCGGATATAAAAAATAAAATATCAGCTTCTTATAATATCCCGATATTCATCTTTAATTATCCTGATATTCATTTTAATTATCCCAATATTCATATCTATTATCCCGATATTCATCTCTATTATCCCGATATTCATCTCTATTATCCTGATATTTATCTTTAATTATCCCAATATTCTTCTTTAATTAACTCGATATTTTATGTAAACTGGATTATATAAAAGTGAATATCGGGATGTTATAAATAAATAAAGGATTAGTATCAGGATATTAATAGATACCCTTTATTTGTCTTATATTTATCTTATATGTTGTACTGATATCCAT